>CAOJBI011062520.1:0-21351 GCA_948277035.1 Euphorbia corollata | reverse complement strand
TTTTATTCCACTTTAAAAAGTCAACTCCCATTTACCAGCTTTCCTGTAGGCCAGAAATTTCTCCAGTCATAGTGGTTTTACTTATCATCCTGATATATAATATAAAACACACGGCTAAAGTTATTCTTTAACCAAAAAATAATGATTTTCTTTCTTTACCATTAATATAAATACAGATACTTATTGGAATCATACTATTTAATCCCACGAGAGCAATCGCTTCCCACTAAGCACATTTCCTCGATCAATATCCCTAGCTAATTTAAAAAACATCAGGAAAACTTTCCTCAGTAATATGGATTTAATAATCTTTATAATATTATTACAAAAAATGACTGTTCAAGTAATTTTTTATTAAAAAAACTGTTATAATATTAAATGTTCTAAACAAAACAATTCTGTGGAAAAAAAATATTATAAAAGGGCCTATTTATTTAAAAATACCCTTTTTTAATTTTTTATATTTATTGATTGTGATTTTATTAAGAATTATAGAAAAAACTTAATATGTATTAATAAGTAATAACTATAAATACTGTTAAATTAATCACAATGGCTTGGTAGCCTTTAAGTTGGAAGGTTCCATACAATGGACCGAGATTCGACATTTCTACAAATGAGGTTCGAATTTACAATACATTTTGAGTTTGACTTGTATACACGTCAAAATGTGTAATAAATATCTTTTATTTTACGTTAAATAATCCAATCTTTTATATAATTTTTTAGCTACCCTCATCCAATGGGCGGGATAATGGGAGCTGAGGAGGTATAATGCATTCCTGTCAACCAAAATTGTTGCCGGACTGCCAATAGCTTATTTGGAAATTTCTGCAAGTTTAACCGTTTACACTAGGCAATCTGGTAATCAAGTTGTTTCAATATCAAAATTTTCTTTATATTTTTAATGTATTCATCAGCCAAATGTAATATATACCAATCAAAGCAACTTTCAAAACCAATTTTCGTTTTGGATAAAATTAAGTTCATAGTAAAGTTGTGAATGAGGGTAATTCAAAATTGTAGTTTTTGGAAATCTCGTACTTCAACTTTATAGAATTTATCTTCTTGATTTTGTTTACTTTAATGTTTTCAAATCATTTATAATCAATCAATTGCTCGATAAGAATTTCCTCACACATACTTATTGAAGAATGAACCACGTGGTTTGAGGGAATCCAACTGAACGGCAACGAAGATAAATTTTCAAGGTAATTATATATAATCCCGCAAATTGTAAATGTAAGAAATTTGAAATATTTAATTTGAATGGCAGAAGAAAAAAGCTTTCAAATACAATATATCTTCGCCCGGTTGACATGAGTGCAACTTATCCGTAGTTAGCACATTTATTATAGTTAGAAATTTCATCTTCGAGAATTTCCTTTTCTAGTAAGGTTTTTTATTTTTTTAGAAAAATTCCATTTATTGTTGTGTGGATGTCAGGCATGTGGGCTTTGAGTGATAACTTTTGTTTTGCTATATAAAGTAACTATATATTCTCTTAACTTAATTAAATTTAACTGAACTTAACTGAACTGAACTTATTTCAGTGTAAATTTATAACTACACATAGCTGAACTGAACTGAACTTAATTGAATTGTATTTTAAGAGAACATGACTTTAGTGTATAATTGTAAGTGTAACAAGAAAAGCTGGAGAGTATTTTCATGGTAGGTGTTTCGATATTTGCAATCATTATGCTCCATTTTATCAACCAAACTACGTACTACTTTATTTGGAAACAATTTTTGACAGAATAATTGGATTTATCGATATAGAATTCAATTAATTCATTTTCTTGGTTAAATTCTTTATTTCGAAACATTTTCATTTTAGTAGCAATGTCAAATCAGTTGTATTATTAAACATATTCTAAATAAAATGTACAAACAATTTTCCTTTTCTCCACAAAATTCTTTATTCGAAACGCTTTTCATTTTAATAATTGCTTATCTGTTATTTTATCAAACATGTTTATACACTTTAATTTTTCTAAATAAAATTAAAAATGATCAAACATTTTTCATTTTTCTCGACTAAATTCTTTATTTTAACTAATTTTCATTTTAATAATAGTTGGTTATTAGTTATTTTATTCCATGTAATTGTACAATTTAATTTCTCCAAATAAAAAGATTGAACTATTATTCATCAGGCAGGCTCTCGGTACGGGTTTTGTCGGGTTTTTGACCAAAAACATCCCAAAGCCTAACATGAACCCATACTTTATAATATCGGGTCTGGGCAACCTTACAAGGTCATTCCCAAACTTGGTTCATGACCCATGAATATTTTTTATTTTAAATTTCATTAAACTAAACATAAAAAAATAACAAAATAGACAAAAATATGTTAAATTTTTTTCATATAATTACATTATTTACTAATATTTAGTAGAATTTATTATAGTTATGTATAAAAATTTAATAGTAACATAATAGTGCAAAATATAAAAATCTTGAATAATTATTAAGATCAATATATAAATTTATGATAAATAAAATTATTATTCGTTAGGCCGGGCTCGGGATATTTACATAAATACCAAGCCCGACCTATAAAATTTTGAGCTTTAACAGGCATGACTTATGCATGTTTAATGAAAATATGAATATCCAAACTTTGCCACAAAGGGATCCCTAACGGACCCAGCTAGTGAAAAGATCTATTTTCAAACTATAAAACTATAATTCCAACATAAATGTATAATTAAATTTTACAAAAATCACTAACTTTACAAAAAAATATAAACTATAAATATATAATTCTTAATTATCACGAAATTTACTAAATTATTTTTAATTTAGCTCTTAAAATTTAATCAAACATCTGGAAATGTTTTTTGATTTGGAGGAAGACTAATAAAAGTATCCCACTAAAAATATTCACAACTAGTAAAATAATGTACACTCTAAATTGAAATCCCAAGTAAATTCGATTAGGTGGAAGACAAATAAAAGTCCCCCAAAAAAATATCTAAAAGAAGGTCCCCACTTTAACACAGCACACCCATTTCTTTAATCCCTCACGCCAAGGGTATCCACGTAACTTCCACTCTAAACGACAAAGGCATTTCCATTCCTCAAAATTGACCTTGTCATGTATGTATGGAATACATAACATGCAAATACATGGCATCAAGCAAGATGACGTGGGCCTCTAAGCTGAGAGGAAAATATCATTGCCATGTAGGCATCCCAATGAAGAGCTTAGAGAGCTTCTAAAGATCTCATCATCCCCCCCTCTCTCTCCACCAAGCAGCCTGTTCTTCATAAATAATATTTGCGACCCATTTCAAAAAAATAAAATAAAGACCAAATTATTTTTTCGAAGAAATCGGGGATAAAAAAATCTGATTCCTACAAGTGACAGCAGCAAAATTACGCACGAAAATATCCTCAAACAAATCTCCAAATCCAAGTGTTTTGAAGCTTTAATTCTTCTCCGCCAAGTATCTGGTAATTTCTTTCTGCCTTTTTTTCGGGATTTTTTTCTTCTAAATTTGATTCTTGGTTTCGCATCCGATTCATACTCTCCTTTTATACTCAGATATATATCTTATATATCATTTCTCTGGGGGCTTATTAATTTCTTTTTCTAGTTCGGATTTAAGTTTAATTTCCTAGTTATCAGTATGTAAATTTCTTTTTAGTGATTTTGGTTGGTGTTTATTTTTAGTTTTGTACTTTTGGAGAGTTTCCCCTCAGTTTCCTGTTGGAAAATGAATTATTCACCTGAAAGATTTTCCTAGATTTGTTTTTCTGCTATTTCTCCTGTGTTCTGGCCGTGGGATTTTCATTTTGATTATTATTCTCTTTTTTTCCCATTTACTTAATTATTTTTTTTGTAAATTTTTTTGTCTAGTTTTATCTGATTTAATCTTTGTTTTTGCAGAGCAGTTGATTCCCGGAGCAATTTTGGAGGTTAAACATCGTATAAAGGAGGATAGGCTTTAGATTTGGGAATAACTTGAATTTGTGAACAGAAAGGCATAGTGATCTGCTTAGTTGTTCTTTCAGACCGTAGTTAACTTCAATATTTGTTTCCAGCTGAGAAATCTGGGGCCTCTGGGAGTTATTGACCGGAATGTTAAACTACGACATATTAATTCTTGATTGGTAGCTGTTGGAGGGGGAGCTTGTGGTTTTCTCGTTCGGTTTTGTGGTTTCTACTTTCTTTGCATACAGAAGGAAAATAATTTTAATGGCCACTTCTTCGGAGAGGTGGATTGATGGTCTTCAGTATTCATCATTGTTTTGGCCACCTCCACAAGATGCTCAGCAACGAAAGGTCAGTATCTTTTCTCCTTCCTCTTTTACATATTCGTTTCCTTTCCTTCTGTTTTCTTTCGATCTCTCTATGTGTCTTTATACATATGTGAAACTTTGTTTATAACGAGTATTGTCTTGTCATATAGATATTTATTTTGCTGTATTAGCTCTTTGTTGAATGATGTAATTTTTTTCCTGGGAGTAGGTGCAATTGAAAGTATTCCACTATCTACCATGATTGTTCTTTGTGAAAATGATCTTATTACCATTGGATATATTCCTATATTTGATTTTCTTCTTAATCACAAATTTTCAGTCAGTAAGCCTTTGTTTGGCATGTGGTTTATCTTATAAAATTAAAAATACTTGCTTGGTTCCATGTTTACTTCACATAGTATGGTTTTTTCATGGGTTCAAATCGATGGAAGTGTAGATTTTCAGAACCATAAATTTGGTCGTTTTCCATGGTACCATACCATTCTTAAACACACTTTACCATACCACACTTTAATCAACAATGAAAAACCATGTGCCGTGAGCTGATAATATTAGTACCATGATTTGCTGTAACTTGAATTTCAAATTCCATTTTGATTCTCTACTGACATGGTTGAATTTGACTGTTTTACCGATATTTAATAGATATCAAATCCTCCTCCTAATTCTTTTTTCACATAATGTGTTGTAACATGAAGTATGCTCATAATTTATGCCGCTAATGTCATAGGATAATTTGCATACACGAGTAACTTGTGTAAATCAACAACTTGTGGTTTAAGTATCTGGTCAGTGTAAATAACACAAAAACAAAAACATGTGCAGCTTTACTGTGCCAAGCAAAGGGAAATATAAAGATTTAATTTGTCTTATTTGGAATTGCTTGGCACCATGCAATCCAAAGTAGGTTATCTGCTGAAACTTTTGTTTACCATAAAAACTGAATGTAAGAGGACAAGATTCAGTATTTACAATTGTAAATATTTTATGAACATTACTAGTACTTGTAGGATTCTGGATTTTAAATATTCTTGAACCAATGAGGACTGAAATAAGATTGACATGATAACCTTTCCTAGTACAATCGGGTTGTCTAGAGCTTATAATTATAAAAACACCCCCATAAAGATTAAGTGGTACTTGCCAATGCCTTGACCAGTCTCATATAGACCACACTTTTATGCTCATAAGAATTTATTTTGATTGAGTAGTTTTGTGTTTGTATCACCTGATTTAGTGGAATTTGAAGCATGTCTCACTACAAGTAACGAGAGACTTGATTATAAGAGAAGTGAAGAGAAAAGATGCTATACATTTATTTTGTGTAGTTGTCTTATAGGTTTCCCTCTGAACTACATTTAGACCTGAAACAGTGCCATTATTTTGTGTACAACTTTCTTGTATTTCAATTCTTCCCAAAGTTCTGCCACAAATCTAATTGGGTGCTCAATATTGTACTACACACTCTTAGAATGAATTTTCTTGGCAAACCTTTTCGTTCCATATAATGTATCTAACCCTGGGCCAAGATTTGTGAACCTTCCGCATTGGGTTGGGCTATTTTCTTTTATCTATATTTGTACTATAATGTCAATGCTCATTTCATTCCAAAGAAAAGAAACTTATGCTGTAGTATCACAGCTATAAGTATTCTTGTGATTCATTGAATTTGGTGCCATGAATGGCAGATCTGTTTGAAAGGTTACTAACACGCACACACACACACATATATATATATATATATATATGTGTGTGTGTGTGTGTGTGTGTGTGTGTATGGCTATTTAAATGGAAGAATTAATAAGCTAGGTTTCTTCTTTGCCTGATCAAAGCTCTCATGTTCAATTGTTTAGCAATAGAAACTGAAATCATAGACAGCTTAACTTTTTTGAACTTGAGATAATATATGCTCAGCAGCGTGGTTCTTGTTCTCAGTATTGTGTGCTCTTCAATCCCATTCAAGTTATGTACTGATTTTACCTTGGAATTTGGATGACGTGTATCTGATTCATATTGCAAATGTTCATGTTTTGAATTCTTTAATGTACACTAATTGACTTCCAAAAGTAATGAATCCGGTTATTGCCTAAGTGCTTGTTACTTTACTGAAGTATATTTTCTTCAAGGATTAACTGTGATGCTTTCTCCAACACAGGCACAAATTACAGCCTATGTTGAGTACTTTGGGCAGTTCACATCTGAACAATTTCCTGATGATATTGCTGAGGTATGCTTCATTTTGTACTTACTAATATGATGTTTAGAATATTGATAAACATTGTTGCATTTTTTGTGTTGTTTGGAGTTCACTGACATGCATATTTTTTGACAGCTGATTCGCAATCGTTATCCATCAAAGGAAAAACGCCTTTTTGATGATGTATTGGGTATTGATTTGTTACTCTGATAAGCGCATTCAAACTATTGATTGACCCTATGGGGTGCCATAAAAATAAAAAGCAATATTTTCATTCTTTCTACTTCCTGATCTTATGACAGCTACATTTGTCCTCTATCATCCGGAGCATGGACATGCGGTTGTTCTTCCTATTATTTCATGCTTAATAGATGGAACACTAGTGTATGATAGGAGTAGTCCTCCATTTGCATCTCTCATTTCCTTGGTATGCCCGAGCAGCGAGGTACACAACTTTAACCGATAAACTTGCTTTCATAGTTTCTCTCCCACCGTTCCTTTTGAAAATATCTCTTTTTAGATAAATTATGAAATTCTACTCCACGTTTTGTTCTGTGCTCTGGCTATCCTCTCTCTAAACCTGTTTTAGCAATATAAAATATCTTTGGCATTACATTTTCTGGTAATCAGGTAGAAACCTCTAATAATTGGTGTGCACCTGCTTTTACTTTCACAGAAAGAATACTCTGAACAATGGGCTTTGGCTTGCGGAGAGATTTTGCGAATTTTGACTCATTACAATCGTCCAATATATAAGATGGAGCAGCCAAAAAAAGTGACAGAAAAAAGTGGTGTTGACCATGCTACGACTAGTGGCTCAACAGATAGGGGTTCCAGCCCCACAACTTCGGTACAACAGGAGCGGAAACCTTTGAGGCCTTTGTCTCCATGGATTACTGACATATTACTTGCTGCACCTTTGGGCATCCGAAGCGACTACTTCAGATGGTGAGGGCATTCTTTCCTTTTTCATAACTGTTGCTTTCTCTGCTATGTATTTTAGAAATTCTTACATTATGTTTTGCCTCTAGCCCTCAGCGGAAAGTAAAGACCAATTCTTCTTGGATATAACCTTCTCTCTTTTATTTTTCTTATAGCTTTATCTCTTTCATATTTCGATATAGCAAAATTCATTTTGTGCATGCTTAATATCTGTGGAGCTCATACTGTTGATATATTCTACATCAAATTGGAATATAAACTGTGTTCCAAATGTATTTGAAGGGGTGATCTCTTCAGTGTGGGTGTGCATGTGATCTATCACCCAGAATGGATCAAGACATCTAATTGTTCTTATAAAATATGTTCTCTCCAAAAGGAATTCCTTTCACAAGCATTAATAGTAGAACTCCCCCTTTTATGGTGGTATATTCAGTTTATCTCATTTGTTGATTTATAGGCTATTGGATCCTAAACAGTAAGTTCCATAACAACTGATATAAGTAAACATCAAAGCTGATTCAATAAACGTCTGTTAAGAAGTTGAGTTTTTAATGTATAAGCAGTAATTAAGTGTTCAAAGATGTTGAGTATACTTTTTTGAAATCAACTTGGAATTTCTTTCTGATTTTGCTATTTTTTTTATTATAAATGACCCAATAACTATTTTTTGTATTGTAGCTTTACCTTTGCTTAATTTATATGTTATTGTTTTATTTATTCTGAAGTAGTTAAGTAGTGCGGAAGTAGATTTTGAACATCATCATTCTCCCTCTCTCTCGTTGAACAAATGCAGTTAATAACTTTTGCATCTACAAAGGCAGGCTTGTGATTTCTGTAGAATCCAATGCAAAAAGCTGATTGTCTTCATGCAATTTCGTTGATAATATGTTAACATGTGCTAAATTTTAATTTTGAAATGTTTTCAGGTGCAGTGGTGTTATGGGAAAATACGCTGCAGGAGAACTTAAGCCACCAACAACTGGTTTGTTACATTCCTTCTGAAAAATTGCATCTGATGGTTTTACTGCTTTTTAATGAGTTTATACCTTATTATTTCTTCATTGAAAAGGTCATAATCATGGTCTGAGTGCTTGTGCGTGTGGAATGCTGTAATGATTCAAAATTTCATTTTGGATCATTCTTTCCATGATGTTAGGTGTAGTTGCAAATATAGGGAGCTTCGAATGGAAAAAAGTTATATTGCAGTTATAATGTCAATGCATTAATACCAAGTACCTATCAAATAAAGTATTTATTTCTTTTTTATATCTTGTCCTTTAGCTTCATCTCGTGGATCTGGGAAGCATCCTCAACTCATGCCATCAACACCAAGATGGGCCGTGGCAAATGGTGCTGGAGTCATACTGAGTGTTTGTGATGATGAAGTAGCACGCTACGAGACTGCCACACTAACTGCAGCTGCTGTCCCTGCACTTTTGCTTCCCCCTCCAACTACTGCTTTGGATGAACATCTTGTTGCTGGGTTACCTGCTCTTGAACCATATGCACGATTGTTTCACAGGTTGGTTGGCTTATTTGATGTAATTTAGTATCAAGCGGAGGGTGGACAAAAAAGTTTGATGGGACCCACAAATCTGTTTCTGCTTGTGTGGGTGCCAATGTGCCATACCCTCTCTCCCCCTAACATTGCCGAATTCTGGTGTCTTTTTGTGTACATGAATGTCGACGAAAATGTTATTTGAAAGAACAGCAAAAATCAGAATGAAAACTTAAATGTGATTGGCTAAAGAGATTGGAATGGAGGTTTTCTGTTTGTGAGTTTTACCGAGGAAAAGCATCTATCTCAATTCTAATTTATTTTTTAATGGGTCAGGTATTATGCCATTGCAACTCCAAGTGCAACCCAACGGCTTCTTCTTGGTCTTTTAGAAGCACCACCATCATGGGCTCCTGATGCACTTGATGCTGCTGTACAGCTTGTGGAACTCCTTCGAGCTGCTGAAGATTACGCATCTGGCATTAGGGTATGTTGTAAACTTGTGTAATGTTCATTGTATCAAACTCAACTTCACAGGCATCAAATTGATTTTTTAGTCTATTCTAAGACTAAAGCACATTAACCTTAATCATTTTTTACCACGTAGTGCATTTTGAAATTGGATAAAACAATTTTGGAGGAGTCAGCTTAGAAATCCCTTCGAAGTTAAAGGGCTCTTTATGCCATTGTCCTTGTTACATGAATTGGGTAGATGATATTGCATATTGTATTCAAAGAGTTACAACATACAATATATATGTTTTCAAAGTTAGTACTCTCCTACCACACTTTAGGAGCATAGACATTGATCATGGCCTTCTTTTCTCAATTTAAATAAGCCATAATTTTATGTTACACTTATTGGGAAATGATTTCGCATAGCATGAGCAACACAATGTATCCCGTTTTTTCTTCATTTTTATTGTCTTATTTGATTTGGAAATTTTTTAAATCTTATTGGTGGATCAATGGTTCCTTGAGCTTATGTGAACATAGAAGCATAGATGTGTATGTGTTCATACACTTCTGGAACCACCAGTTGACTAGATTAGCAAAAAAATTTGTACATGTACTACACATATTTTTCTTCCCCATGGGATGAGTACACTTTGTCACTGACATGGAGTTCTGTAAAAAAAAAAAAATAACATGAACATGTCTTTACACCAATCGATTTTCCTTGTAATTTGTGCATGGATTTGTTGTTTGCTTCTTCCTGGATTATAATATACCTTTCTGTTTTACCAATCTATTCCTAATTTCTATCTGTGTGCTGTCACAGCTGCCCAGAAACTGGATGCACTTACATTTCTTGCGGGCAATTGGTATTGCTATGTCCATGAGAGCTGGTATAGCAGCTGATGCTGCTGCAGCTTTACTTTTCCGAATACTTTCTCAGCCAGCATTGCTTTTCCCCCCGCTAAGGCGAGTTGATGGAGTTGAAGTGCAACATGAACCCCTAGGTGGTTATATTTCAAGCTATAGGAAACAGGTAATGTATATTGTTGTACTTATTGTCTCACTACGCTCCTACACAATAAAGCACTTAAATTCTCTGTTTAATACATTTTTAAAATTGTGATTTCTTACACCTAAATCGAAAAGTTGCCATTGCCTAGATATGGTTCTGCCAACTGCCAAGGGAAGTCTGGAGACAAAATTATTAATCTCTGACATTGATTCATGAAGTGGTTGCTTCAAGGCCTTGAACTTGATATCTCATACTGCACCAAGACTTATAGCGGTCCACTAGTTCATGAACCTAACTAGCATTTATATGATTTATGACCAGATAGAAGTTCCTGCAGCTGAAGCCACTATTGAAGCAACCGCCCAGGGGATAGCATCTATGCTTTGTGCCCATGGCCCTGAAGTTGAATGGAGAATTTGTACCATATGGGAAGCTGCTTATGGACTGATTCCCTTAGGATCCTCAGTGGTTGATCTACCTGAAATCATTGTGGCAACTCCATTGCAGCCTCCTGTATTATCATGGAATCTCTATTTACCTCTCCTCAAGGTTTTAGAGTACCTTCCTCGAGGAAGTCCATCAGAAGCATGTCTGATGAAGATATTTGTTGCCACTGTAGAAGCTATTCTCCAGAGAACATTTCCACCTGAGACATCCAGAGAACAAACTAGAAAAGCAAGATATTTACTTGGTGTGGGATCTGCCTCGAAAAACCTTGCTGTGGCAGAGCTTCGAACAATGGTCCATTCACTCTTTTTGGAATCATGTGCCTCTATTGAGCTTTCTTCACGCCTGCTATTTGTTGTGCTAACTGTTTGTGTTAGTCATGAAGCTCAATCCCATGGAAGCAAGAGGCCAAGAGGTGAGGAAAATTTTCCACCCGAAGATGTTGCTGAGGACTCAAATGTAAGATCTGAAATGCAAAGCAATAATAAACCTAGAAAGGTGAAAAAACAAGGTCCTGTTGCTGCATTTGATTCATATGTTCTGGCTGCTGTATGTGCTCTTTCCTGTGAACTACAATTGTTCCCTTTCGTTTCAAGAAGAAGCAATCCTTCAAGTTCTAATAACACACAAAATGTGATAAAACCTGTAAAACTAAATGGAGGTACTAGTGAGTTCCAAAGCAGTATTGATTCTGCGATTCATCACACTCACAGAATCTTAACAATTTTGGAAGCACTCTTTTCTTTGAAACCGTCTTCTGTTGGTACCTCTTGGGGTTACAGTTCAAATGAGATTGTTGCTGCAGCTATGGTTGCTGCTCATGTTTCTGAACTATTCAGAAGGTCAAAAGCTTGCATGCATGCTCTCTCTGTTCTGATGCGGTGCAATTGGGATAAGGAAATTTACGACAGAGCATCATCACTGTATAACCTTATTGATATTCACAGCAAAACTGTGGCATCCATTGTTACCAAGGCTGAACCATTAGAGGCACATTTGCATGTACAAGCATGGAAAGATTCTGGTATGCGTTTGGATTCTAAAAAACGAAACAAAAGTGCAAGCACTAGCTTCTGTG
Organism: Euphorbia corollata; assembly: GCA_948277035.1. Taxonomy (NCBI): domain Eukaryota; kingdom Viridiplantae; phylum Streptophyta; class Magnoliopsida; order Malpighiales; family Euphorbiaceae; genus Euphorbia; species Euphorbia corollata. Next base: position 9,446 of record CAOJBI011062520.1, on the reverse strand, counting down.
ATTCAGGGGAAGGATCTTCCTCACAATTTGAAGAATCGGGTTCAGAAGCTAAAGTTAGAAGAGAGAGATCGCCACTTGCTGAACAGAGTTCAAGAAGTACCCTGGAAAATGGTATAGCAGGTTTTCCAATTGAAGCGTCGGATTTGGCCAATTTCTTAACAATGGACAGGCACATTGGATTTAATTGCAGTGCACAGGTTCTTTTGAGATCAGTGCTTGTGGAGAAACAAGAGTTATGTTTTTCTGTTGTCTCATTGCTGTGGCACAAGTTGATTGCAACACCTGAAACTCAACCCAGTGCAGAAAGCACCTCTGCCCAACAAGGATGGAGACAGGTATTTTCCATGTGTATGTTTTAATTTAGTGCAAGGTTATCTGATTCATTTCTTCGGAGTTTTATTTTGACAAGAAAATGGTTTATAGAAACTAAACCTGTTATCTGTGGAAAATACAGGAAAAGTGATCTGATGGAGAATCTAGGAAAATGTGTTTTCACTCTTAACGGTTTAAGAATCTAATGCATGGGGGGAAAGCTTTTACCTTTTAAATTACTTGGACAATTTTCCCTGTTTGGAAAAACGTTACCTAATATTAGAACATGGTTTGATTTGTCCCATCCATGGCCCTCAGATAAGGGCTTAGTATTCTCTGCATGAATTCACCCCAGGAACTTTTTATTTTGGATAGGGTCGTTTAAGTACTGAATTACAGTATTTGTTAATTATTATCATATAGTTATACTATTACTACTGCCAAGTTAGATAAAAAAAATCAAGAACTTGAGACAACTGATAAAAAACTGAATACCCAATGTCACATGTTTCTTAGTTACCACATTACCCTTTATTTCTATTAGCATTTTCTCTATCAAAAACATTCTGCCATGCTTTGTGTTGGATTTCCTCAACTGTTAGTGATTTCAATTTCATTGTTCTCATTCTGCAAGTGGACATGTTGCTAGAAAGTTTTGTGCGTGTATAAGACTGGAGAACCTCATGTTGCCTTTTTTTTCACTATTTCTTCAATGCGCATCTTGTTAGAGCTTCCAAATGGAATTTTTGATCTAAGAGAAGAAACAAGTAGGACTGTTGTTGAAATTGAAGAAAATGGGAAGAAGAGGGGAAATGGTTTGGTATCAAGCGTCAATCAGAACTGTAGTTCCCTTGTGACTGAATATGTATGCACATGGCTTAGGATACCAATAAGTTATTCAAAATGCATATGAATATGAGAAGAGATCTCCCAAATAGCAGATTTTCTTATGAGCAATTACCGTTATCATATAAAATAGTTCCTACTTCTAGTGGCTCATTTTGATGAAAGCTGATGGCTGAGCCCCTATAAAGACAACTTATCATTTGAAATTCCTAACTATAATGTACAAAAGAGTTTTGAGTATTACGTATGAGATACTGCACATCTGTGGTGCAATCAATGGCTACATACCCATATTTCACTTGGATCTTGTTCTTTTGTACATGGAAACAGTTCTTCTTTCTAACTATCTTATTTGATTTTTTCTTAGGTCGTTGATGCATTATGCAATGTTGTATCAGCATCGCCCACAAAAGCAGCTGCGGCAGTTGTTCTTCAGGTCCAAATTTTGTTCATCTTGTAACTCTTTCCTGAAATGGATTTTCTTTATTTCTTTTGTTTTTGGAACTTGAATGCACATATTGAAACATTATCTCCTCTTGAAAAAAATTCAAAACCACTTATCTTCTTAGTGTAAAATTTTTTAGTATCAAAATTTAAAATTTTTAATTGAATCATATTTCTCTCTATTTTAATGGGTTTCCTGATCTGTTTCTTTTGTCGTTTTTTTCCTAATCAGTTGTCTTGTATAGTCACTTCCACTCTCTTGTTCCATGTCAGGCGGATAGGGAATTACAACCATGGATCGTTAAAGATGATGATCAAGGGCAGAAGGTTTGGAGAATTAATCAACGTATAGTTAGATTAATTGTGGAATTAATGAGAAATCATGATAGACCAGAATCATTGGTAATTTTGGCAAGCGCATCAGACCTGCTTCTCCGTGCCACTGACGGAATGCTTGTTGATGGAGAGGCTTGCACGTCTCCGCAACTTGAGGTAACTTTCTATCAATTTAAATATTATCTCATTTTTTGTTGATTTCAAATCTGCAGTATGCTTCTTACTGTAATTCTAAGGATTAACTTAATCATGATTGTTTATATATTTTATATTGGTAGGGCAATTTTCTATCAATAATCAGAAAATCTAACTAATTTTGATGATTCACTGTCAATTTATCGCAGTTACTAGAAGCAACAGCTAGGGCGATTCAACCTGTGCTGGAGTGGGGAGAATCTGGATTTGCAGTTGCAGATGGCCTTTCAAACTTGTTAAAGGTGAAAAATACTGCTTGATACCATATTCAATCCAAAGGCTGTTTGGCCCACGGCTAACAGGCAATAAGTTATTTGAATCTTCTTAGGCTTTCAGTAACAAGTAGTAGTTTTTTTAGATTGAATTATATCAGTCAGAAACTCCATATTGCTAAGGGCCAGTCGTAGCGCTTGTACTATACCTGACACTCTGCCTCACTCGAATAACCCTTGGACTTGAAACAGAAACGACACGACACGAGTTCATTTTACAATTTGTTGAAATTTAATTCAACAAATGGATTTGACAGGATTCGAAACCTCGAGGTCCAAGAAGCTCTGATATCATAATGCCATGAAACCGTTTAACCTGAAAGTTTATATAATTTCTAACACTAATCACAGCTCGAGGAACATGAGCAATTCAGGCTGTTTGTAATCTCTGTTGATTAGTTAAAACAAGAAATTCATTCTTAGTTTTCAATGATGGCTCACTTATTTTTAGGCACAACCGCTTCCATTTATTTACTGATTAGGGAGAAAATTTGCTATGTTGAGAATTGTGATGCCTGATTATATAATTTTTATGGGTAATTGTTGATGCAGTGTCGACTACCAGCCACGGTACGATGCCTTTCTCATCCAAGTGCACATGTACGCGCTCTGAGCTCATCAGTTCTTCGAAGTATTCTGCACTGTGGATCGATAAGACCTACTTCTAACCAAATAGAAAGAAATGGCATTCATGGTCCGAGTTACCAGTACTTCAAAGTAGATGTGGTAGATTGGCAGGCTGATATAGAGAAATGCTTGACATGGGAAGCACATAGCCGACTAGCGACAGGAATGAAGATTCAGTATCTGGAAACTGCTGCCAAGGAATTAAGTTGTACTATTTCCATTTGACATCGTTTCAGTTGGTTATTTTTGAGTAATGTTGTTTCATCATGTGTATGAATAAAACTTACAGAATAGAACAAAACAGATAGTGCTCTTATTAATTGGAACAAGATGGTGGCCGGGGGATAAATGGATAACAGGCAGTGTATAGAATGTAGTCAACAAGAGCTACGATGAAAATTCATAATGTTGTTAATGTTGGCCATCTTGTGTCGGAATTGCATGTAATGGACCTGGATATAACTTTGTTGCTTAGATTTTTTAAGATGTAATTTGGGTTCCCTGTTTTAATGTGGTGTCCATATTGTAATTATTCAGTTTCATTTTTCAGCTTGTTTCACTGCACTTGTAGGGAGCATGAATTCACTTGTGTTTCGATTTTGTAGAGGAAATTAGAAATAACTACATGGATTGGGGTTGGGAAGTTGCGAGAATTTGGTGACTGGCCAAGTATATGCCCATGATATGGGAATGAATACCGTGTTCTCCGAGGACAATGTTCATTTTTGAACTCGGTGATGATTTATAATTATGTCGAACTGAACCACGTTTTCAGGGTGCAAAATAGAAGCGGCTGATATTTTATCGATGTTGGCCCTCTTCGATAACTTGGGTTTTGAAGGTGATACTTTTTAGTATTTCACTGGTATCATTGGTGGTTGATTTCTGCCATTTCTGTGTATGTCATAACATTAATATTATCAATATTATTATACTTAGCGATAAAAACATAATAAATTCAGATTATCTTTTAAAAAAAACACCGAAATCAGAAATATAAGAAAATAAAGAGGGATAAAGGAGAAAGAATATTGCATTTTTATACACTTTCTCTTGTAAAAGGATAAACAACTTTCGACAAGGAGAATAATAGATGACACCTAAAATACAGAGCACGTGTTAATAATATGATAATTATTTTTTATAATTTTGTTTCACTTTTTAATATAGCACTTTTCCTATATTATATCGTTACAAAGTCTTCGTAAAATTTACCTATATTTATTTTAGAAGATATTTTTTTCTACGTTTTCAATTGAAGTAAATAGAAAAGAACGAGTCTGGCGTCTGATAAATCTGAGGGAAAAAAGCTGTTTATGAGCTGAATAAAACCATAACTCCTTCAGGCTTATTAGTCTATTCTCTAATCTAATCCCAACTTTCCTCTCCCGTTTCGACTCACTGCAACCCGAAAATGGTAACTGTGCTTTCCTTTACCTCCTTTTTCATTCCCCCATATTTTTCGCTTGATTCTTCATATGATTGGATTGGCATTTGCTTTATCTGAAATCGGTGATTTTGATTAATATGTACCTGTGTCAGTGTTACATGTCGAATTGAATTAATCCAGGAATGTTCATCTCAATTTCAAATTTCTGAATTCGCTCTGTTTATAGTGGACAATTAAGTATATTTTGGTCTCTGGTTGCCAACGAGGACCTTCAGCACATTTTGCGAGTGCTGAATACTAATGTCAATGAGAAGCAGAAGATAATGTTTGCTTTGACCTCAATCAAAGGTATTGGGAGGCGCTTTGCAAACATTGTCTGCAAGAAGGCCGATGTGGATATGAATAAGAGGTTTGTTGTCATTGTAATATATAACATATTAATATATATGCCCAAAAAGCTTTTTGATTTGGACTGGTTTAGTGAAAAGTTTTCATGATGGGATGTTTTTTTTTGGTTGGTCCGGCGCATGGTGTTTTATTGTGGTCAAATTGAATTCTGGCCTTTTCCTCATCGAAATTGCATGAGATGGTGTCATCTATATTTTGATCAATGCTGGTGCAATGAATCTGGAATTTGGTATTGTTTCCAATGTCGTGCGTGTCATCTTTATATAACTGATTAATGTGAATCAAGAATCGATTTATAATTGCAAATGATTTCTAAATGTCAAGTTCAATTAGTAATATTTAAGTTATCACATTTTAGGCAGGGCAACCTACTTCCAAATTTATTAGTCTGGGATTACCTAAGAAGGAAGATGAAAATAGCTTAACCAATTATAATTTATTGGCTTGTGATTTTTATATTTTGTGGTAAAATCATCTGTAATGTGGTCTCTAATGAATGATGGGTGCTTGCTTGGTTTCATTCTATAAAAAAAATACATAAATTTGTTTTTATGCACATCTGATTTGCTTTATTTTTTTCAGGGCTGATGAACTAACTGCTGCTGAACTTGATAATCTGATGGTCATTGTCGCAAATCCTCGTCAATTCAATATCCCACACTGGTCTTTGAATAGGCAAAAGGACTACAAGGATGGGAAATACTCTCAAATTGTCTCCAATGCACTAGACATGAAGTTGAGAGACGATTTGGGGAGACTGAAGAAAATCAGGTACTTTATTACGCGGCCTTTGAGCTCCTTGTATCATGCACTATCTCCCTATCTATTGATAATAGAATTTTGACATCAAATCTTGTGCATTGCTTATTATTCGGCTGGTGGAACTTGCTGTTCGTGGAATCAATTATTAGCTGTGAGATGCCCATAAGCTATTCTTACAACTAGTCAAACGGACTTCTAAGTGATGTGGACTGGATTACTGTGCAGGAACCACCGTGGTCTGAGGCACTACTGGGGTCTGCGAGTCAGGGGACAACACACCAAGACCACTGGTCGCCGTGGAAAGACTGTTGGTGTCTCTAAGAAGAGATGAACATCTGTATAGTGGTTTGAACATTTTTGCTGGTGGGCAGAGGCTGGATTAGCCCCTTGCTACAATTTTGTAGTCGACAAGCTTAGATTTGACTTATTTAGCTTAAAGAGATTTCTTTTCTTTTTTTTTTCCTCTTTATTTTTTTTCAGGTGATCCTGGATGGATCTCATCTCCAATTTATGGATCCTTCAAAGAGCAAAATGGTTGGCCCTAAGATTTAAGGTTGCTCTATACATATCACATGGTCGATCTCTGATGGATGCTCAAGAATGGACTAATCCTAACCACTAGACCACACCCTTGGAGGTTTAGTGTAAAGAGGTTTAATCATCTGTGCATTAATGTATTTGTGTTGGTTGCGAGAGTCCTTGTTCTAGGCTTTAAATAAGTATAGTTCTTCGTATTTTCTGTTTTATTTTCTGCCTTCTATAGTAAATGATATACTTATAACTTGACAATGATGGAAAGAATCGAAATTATTTTGAACTTTGACCTTTTAGACTAAATGAAGATATTATGTTTACAAATTGCAAATAAATATAGGACATTGTTCGTAATCAAGAAAGTAAGGTTGTCATGAGAAGACATCAAATTACCATCTTTGATTGGTAATTTAATATAAACTAAGTATTACAGTGCTAATTCTTACAGTGTTGGATTCTGATTAATGTATAGCAGTAAGATGACCAATTTGAAGTTGTGAACAGCATATTCTGTGTCCAATATGTGCAATAAATTAATAAGAAGTAGTTCATAAAATACAAGTCGTTCCCTGTACATGTCAACCTCAGCAAACTTTAATATTTAATCAACATCAATGTACTTAATTATGATTAAATTCAAGTGAGACCAAATTGCAATTTCTCCTAATTTCGTAGTTAAAGGAATATATTATATATAATCAAGATCACCAATTGCAGCAATACACATACAAGTTGTCTTCTTCCTCATTTAACAATTCAGGTACAAATTCAGACCACTTTCTTTCCTTAAAATAATCGCCTTTTAAAAGATACTCGTTTAGTCCAAACAAATTTCAACGTTTATGCTTCTTGTCCCATTTCCAAACCTAATCTCAATTATTAATGCAACACAAGTAATTATAATATGAGACCCTAACCCTCAATGAATTCAAACAGCATTAGAATGAAGATGTTGAAGGTTGTAGCAGCAGCAGCACAAGAGCTTAAATTCCTTGTTAAAAACAAGCATGACATAATACTGGCAGCATTCTTTACCATAGCAATATTAGCTACCTTGAAAACTGCTAGGAGAAGGCAGAAAAAACCCAGTGAAGAAAAAGAAGATGACATTCCAGGTGGCAGTGGCCTACCTTTTGTGGGCGAAACCTTCTCTTTTCTCTCTGCCACTAATAGCACCAGAGGCTGCTATGACTTTGTCAGGCTTCGCAGAAAATGGTTAAGTCTTTCTTCATCTTCATGCATTGACCTTTTGATCATTAAATCTATATAAACATGAAATCCAATGTAATAGGTATGGGAAGTGGTTCAAGACGAGAATGTTCGGGAAAATCCATGTGTTTCTTCCAACTACAGAGGCAGCCAAACAGGTGTTTAGTAATGATTTTGGAGAGTTCAACAAATCATACATAAAATCAATGGCAACTATTGTTGGACCCAAAAGTGTGTTTGCTGTACCTGTTGATAGCCATAAAAGGATTAGGCATATTTTATCTGCCCTCTTTTCCATCCCTTCTCTCTCCAAATATGTTCCGAAATTCGATCAAATGCTATCTCTGAGGCTTCAACAGTTGCAACAAACCGGAAAAAGATTCGCAGTTCTCGATTTCACCATGAAGGTAACACCTTTGTTCTTGCTCCGAAAATGAGTACATTCTATTATGTTAAATGTCTATGTGTTGGCAGTTGACATTAGATTCGATGTGCGATTTGCTTATGAGCATCAAAGATGAATCGTTACTTGAACAAATACTTAAAGATTGTGGAGCTGTATCAGATGGTTTGTTGTCTGTTCCTCTAATGATTCCTGGAACAACATACTACAAAGGCATGAAAGTAAGCAAACATAAGCAATTCTATTTTTAGCTTGATTTTCAGATTTCGTTTTACTAATTGAATAATGGAAAAATAAGGCGCGCGAAAGGATGATGAAAATGTTTGCTGGGATAATAGAGAGAAGGAGGAGTGGAAAGGAGTACAAGGATGATTTTCTGCAGAGATTGTTAGAGCAAAGTTCGAATGTTTCAGCCGTTGAAAAGCTCGAAGATTCGGAGATTATGGACAACCTTTTGACTTTACTAGTTTCGGGACAGGTCAGCTCTGCAGCTAACATGATGTGGAGCGTTAAGTACTTAGATGAAAACACACATGTTCTTCACAAACTCAGGGTAATAATGAACATTTAATTGGATTAATATCTCTTGTAATCAAGATGAAATTGTTTTACATATATGAGGTTGATTTTGCAGGAAGAACAGTCGAACATAATGAAACATAAGGCAAACGGAAGCCCACTTTTCTTGGAAGATTTGAACAAAATGTCTTATGGATTAAAGGTTTGATTAATTTAATTGATTTTGTCGTTAGAGACATAATGATTCACACATGAAATGAAACTGAAAGTTATATAAATTGTTCAGGTTGTGAAAGAATCGTTAAGGATGTCGAATGTTGTGTTGTGGTTTCCTCGAGTTGCACAAAACGATTGCGTTGTCGATGGCAAGTTCTTCTTAACTTATATATTACGAAAAATTACATATTTTGTTGTAAAAACGATGTTGTTTAAGTTTGTCGATGCGACGATCATTACGAATGTGATTTTGTTTCAGGGCATAAGATAAAGAAAGGATGGACAGTAAATGTGGATGCAACTTGTATTCATTTTGATCCAGAAGTGTACAAGGATCCTTTGGAGTTTAACCCTTCCAGATTTGATGTAATGACAGTGAATTAAAACATTATATTATATAGGCTTAATACATGGTTTAGTACTTGAATTTGTCGTCAAAATCCGATGTGACATCTTTTGACTTTCGGGTGCCACGTCAGGTAGCTGCAAAAATTTTGATGATAAGTTTGAGTACTAAACCATGTATTAAGTCTACTATATATGATTATGTTTGGTGAAATTAATGATGTGAGTTTTTGTAAAGGAAACACAAAAGGCATACAGTTTTATACCATTTGGAGCAGGAGCAAGGACATGCTTGGGAATTGAGATGGCTAAACTCTCAATGCTCATCTTTTTGCATAGGCTCACTTCTCTATACCAGTCAGTCTTCTTCTCTTCTCCTTCACTGTTTTTATTTTAGGGCTGGTTTGGTTCCACCATTTATTGTTACCAGTTGTTTCTACTGGTACTAATTATTTTAACGTTTTTAAATTAACTGTTTAATTTATAATTAAATAGTTTGATAATTTCAAACATTTATTTTTCTTCCGTTGTATGTATGCAGGTGGAAAATTGTAGATAGAGACCCAAGCCTACAAAAAACAACACATGTTCCTAGATTAAGGACCGGGTTGCCCATAACCCTGGAGCT
>CAOJBI011061868.1:0-16622 GCA_948277035.1 Euphorbia corollata | reverse complement strand
TGTCTTACAATGGAGAAATGAAGTTTCAATGAGTGCAAGATACTCACTTTCTTATATGATACAATTGAATTGCTATTATTCATACTTTCTCCAACTGGTCCATGTAACTAGATAAATAGTTTTTTAAGCAACCTCATCAAGGTGGAACCTTTTGCATTGGGCTTAGTGTATATCATGCTTTATTGCTCCTTGCCAATTGCCAACGATTTCCGGTATCTTTCTTTGTTGAATGTGGTATATGATATTGATATATAACTTTCATTGTTACCCTCACTTGTAGTGTAAATGTGGTTTATTGAGGATGTAATTTTTTTTTTACAATTTTTCTACAGTTACAGGATAACATCGACCTCTTCTGTCACACAATGACCAATATTACTGCCATCCTGAATGAGTATGTGGAATTTTCAGTATTATCAATTAAAGAGCAAGTCTATTGACTTTTCTTCTGCTTTCAATTTATGTTAATTTGGCTATATATGTTTTGACATCTTGTAGCATGAGAGAGATGCCTAGCATAATGAGCCAAATGCCGCCATTGCCTGTATCTATTAACGAGGATTTAGCAAATAGTATTTTACCAAGTACAGCTCAGGTATGCTCTGACCATATTTTACTTGTTTTGTATTTCATCAATGCCATGCTGGCGAAATAACCCCATATGTCAAATTTTTAAACGAGGGCAATTTTGATTGCCAGTTGTGTGTAGTAATATGTTGTCATGTGATACATTGTTCCATCTACTCGATGTCATGTAATTAGTAGAAAGCCTAATTTATTTACTAACTACCAACCCAATAAGATTGTTAAGTTGTGTTGGAGTTTTTTTGAACCATGATGGATGGTCTCCCTTGTATCTCGGTTAGATGAAAATTAATTTAGTCATTTATTATGTTTCATGGGTCCATTGAATGAAATAGAAATGAATGAAAAATAAAATGTGGAATATGATAAATTATTTGTCTTGGGATAGAGCTGGAATATAAATTCTTTCATTTCACCTAGGAATAGATATTCCTTGAGATGTGTAATAGTAAGGCCAAATACATAGATTGCCCTCCTAAAGTTGGCACAAAGGTTCTACAGTCCCCTTAAGTTACAAGAGGCAGCCCCCTAAAGTTCGGCTTTTTCGTATCCCTCAACCCCCTAAAGTTATCACAATTGTTTTACCGCCCTCGTTAAGTTACAAAAAGGTTCCCTCAACCCCCTTTGTAACTTAAGGGGTTGAGGGAACCTTTTGTAACTTTAGGGGATTGAGGGATACGAAAATACCAACTTTAGGGGTTGAGAGAACTTCTTGTAACTTAAGGGGGCAGTAGAACATTTGTGCCCACTTTAGTGGGCAATCTATGTATTTAGCCTAATAGTAAGAAATAGATATTCCTTGTGTAATAGTTAGGAATAGTTATGATGAATCCAACACAAATTGTCTATCATATTTCACATTCTCCCGTTCATTTATTTTTCATATAATAGCCATTTTGGGAACCGCAACTTAAGAAACACAGGGTTTCTTTCAATTAACACTTATCAGAGTTATTTGATGCTAAGGTTTAACCAGAAATAGAATGGGTAGAAGAGAATAGGGGTGAAATTGAGAAGAGAAAGCTTAGAGAAAGCTAGAGAGAAAGAGAATTGATGTGTAATTTCATTGATATCCTTCAATTACAGATTTACAGTTTCTTATAGCTTCTATGTTTTAAATCGTAACAGAATTTGAGCTACTTGTCCTAAAAGACAAATTAACTTCAACTGACTTATTCCTTTCACTGAAAGCTAAATCTGCTATATTATTGCTTCTAGAACTAGCGATTCAAAGCTAACTGATACAGCAATTCAACACTAAAGTAATAACAATAAAATCCAGCTCAGCTTCATTACTTCTTTCTTGAATATGTGACATTTTACAGACTAATTTTTTTTTCCTATTGCATTTCTAGTCAATGATGTTTTGTTCGCCTAGTGGTGTCCAGCTGAAGCAGGAGCCAAGGTGCTGACAAAGAATAGTTGATGATTTGATTTACAGGGTGTGGAAGTACGCAATGTGAATGCTAAGTAGTTTTGTAGGAGGCGGTTTTTCCTTTTTATGTAAACATACTACTACTACTACTCATAACACTTGCGACTCCTGCAATGAATAATTTGTAGAGATCGCATTTTTGGTACCTGATATGTTTACCTCCCGAGGTATCAATCAAACTGAAGCACCAAGTAATAAGAAACCTACTACATTTGCCTGCTCCACTCCAAGGAGTTCACTGGTATCAGATGATTTTGTAGTGAATATTTGGTGCCTGATTTACTACTTTTAGATTATTGTTATGCCTTTGTCATGTATATTGTTGTTAGGGAGAAACAAGCTCTTCTGACTTGATGATTTTATATGCATTGCAGACACGACTAATTTAGTTATTTATAGGTTTATCTTTTTTTTAAGAAACGTTGATTTCTTCACACTTAATGTTATCATACACGTTGATTTCTATTTAAGAAAATGTAATTAAACTTATTATCTCTCCAACTAGGTGTTGACATATGACATTCAGAGAGCAAATTAGTGCATTTTTTGAAAGTTAAGAAAGTTATAGGATTACTTTGAAAGTTCAAGGGGGTAATAGATTTTTTTGAGATAAATACGGGTACTTATTCATACATTAGGTTTTAATGTGAACTATATACTTGTATAAATACGAATGATAGTTTTTACACGATGGTTGTCAAGTCTCGGACTTGAAAAAATAAAGGGTCAATAATCAATTCAATTGGGTTCAACCGTTTTATCATAACCTTGTAAATTTTATTATTTTAAACAATTAAAATATGATTTAATAACAATAAATACCAAATCAAGAACATGGGGCATTCTAAGACAGATTTTAATAATGCACGGCTATTAAAATTAATCAATCCTCATAGACATGAGAGTCATCATTATCATTATCGATAATTAAAAGGTCAAATTTATAAAGTTATTGTATACCTTTATGAGAATAAGAGTAGAAACAAAGAGAGTTGAGTTTGTTTGTTTTACTTCAGAATAGAAGAAAATGAAACTCAAAATAGAGGTAGAAAAGAAGGTTGTTGATTAATATTGAGTTTTACTTTGTTTGGACTTTACAAATAGGGTTTTGTTAAACGTAAACCCTAAACATAAAAAAAAAGGTAATTACCAATAAACCCGTTCTGGGTCAGCAGATCAATTTTTTTTTTATAATATTTACAAGTATCTCTTTGAGATATTATTGTTCGGGATTTAGTCACAGTTAAGGCTCCTCACCCCTTCCAACAAATGTATTTAGTAGGATGAGAACCAGATCATTGATATCACCAACGAGGTCACCTAATATTTGATGGGTTATATGCTAAGTTTTTTTTTTGTAATATTTACAAGTATCTTTTTGAGATATTCTTGTTCATGACTTAGTCACAGTTAAAGCTCCTCACCCCTCCCAACAAATGTATTTAGTGAGATTCGAACTTAGTTCTCCTTCAACTTAATCAGCCTGCGTTACCAATTGAACTACACCTTGTTGGTTATATGCTAAGTTTTTAGTATAACTGATGATGAATAAGTTTTTATACAAGTAAGATAGACTAATAATGGAATAATTTTATACATCATTTCCTAATTTTTTTACTTTTGAGAATAATCAATTGCTATTTTTATGTAATTTCTTTACATATGTTTAAAATCCTTAAATTTGTGTATACGTGTTTTTGGATCAATTGAAAAATAATTCTGGATTCATCATTGCTGGTTCTAATCATCGAGTCCCGGGTTTTGCTGGTCTTACAAAACTGATTTAAACTGTTTACATTTTATGCAGTCTAAAATTGAAAATAACCGTTAATAATGTATGAGAGAAGGAAGGAACAGGAATGTGGTTATTGGTGATGAAATAATTATAAGAGTTGGATGTGAAACATAACATATAGTACAAACAAACAAGTGTTGTCTTTCATGCGCATAAGTTGCAACTAAAATGCTAAAAATGAGGTTGACTTTGGAAATTTGTTGTTTTCTTTAAGGTCAAATTCATCGACACCCCCTCAACTTGGTTCTGATAGCCCGATGTCACCCCCAACTTTCAAAAGGTCCAGATACCTCTCTTAACTTGGTAAAAATATACCAGTTTGCCCCCTCAATACCACGTGTCAACTTTTGATTGGAGGAAAAAAAAATCAGAAAATGACATCTTTAAAAAGTCAAACGAACCATATTTTGACACGTGCCATTGAGGGGGCTAAGTGATTCGTTTTTACCAAGTTAAGGGGGGTATCTGGACCATTTGAAAGTTGGGGGTGACATCGGGCTATCAGAGCCAAGTTGAAGGGGTATTGATGTATTCGACCTTTCTTCAAAGTTGTAAAAGCCTCGTGCGCTTCTTTTATCATACATCATCATCATCATGTTTTTTATTTTACGGCTACAAACAAGTTTGGTTCTGTAAAGTGGCCAATGACATGTAATTCCAAAAACAAATGGATGAAATTATGATACGCCAATTCAAACTTTTAAGCTTGAATCTTTTTTCTTTTTAAACTATTAAATTTTCTTATTTTAATAGCTCAACTTAAAACTTTCATGGACAACCTTTTCGAATATGCATAGTTTTGGGTCAAATGTCCAAATATTCTCGTCTGATTAGTAATTTAATGATAACTAACTCAACATATACCATAATAATATTCTCTTAAAAATTAGGTTTAATGCATCAATTAGCATGAAGTTGTCTCAAATAATCAGTTACCGTCTTGAAATTTTAAGAGTGCTAAATAATCCTGAACTTGTTTAAAATGTATCAGTTCAATCCCTACTAAGTGTTGTAGATAAAGCCAAAATGAGAGAGTAAGTTATATGATGCAAGGTTTTAGATTGAAGTAATTCTGTTACAGTTGATTCAATCTGTATTCAATTTTTCCTTTGTAAGTAGCTGCTGATTAAGAGCTTAAACGCTCCGTTACTCTAGTTCTTAGTTGACTAGTCAATTAGTATTTCTTTTCTTTTGTACACCTATAACTTCTTCTCTCTCTAGCTTCTCTCTCTTCTTCTCTTTCTTTCTCCGGCCACGCACCCGGCAAATTCTACTCTCTCTCTCCTTCTCTTTCTTTCTCCGGCCAAGCACCGGCAAATTCTACTTTTCTGATATCATTATATTTTTGGATAAATGAAAAAAAATCTTTTCTTCCTGTTTCTGTTTCTTTTCTCCCAAATTCTCATTTTGTCGGTTTGAGATTCATCGAGTTTATGTTTCTGTTTGGATAATTGTATGCAATTTGTTAACTTTGACAATGCGAATCAAGAAAATATTGATAAAGAATAGAGAGAAAAATGTAATTGAATTTCATTGAGAAGATGATCAACTGAATTAGTTTGTTATAGGAGAAGAGATCAAGAGCTTATATGCTCAACGGCTAACTAAAGTTCAGTAAAGAGAATCACTAAACTACCCTTTTACAATTAACAGCTATAATTAACTAACCAAAAATACATTATATTCAATATTCCCTCGCAAGCTGAGCATGTATTGAATTGCTATAAGCCTCAACCTTTCTAACTGTTGCTTAAACTTAGGAGAGTGCAGGCACTTTTTTAACATGTCAGCTAGCTGATTTTCAGAAGTAACTGACATTAAGTAAATGATGCCAACTTGAACCTTGGATCTCAGAAAATGACAATCTATATCGAGATGCTTGGTTCCTTCATGATATACTGCATTTTTTCCAATGTAAATTGCAGATATGTTATCGCAAAACAGAAGTGCAGGTGCTGGAGATTGTTCAGCCTCTGAGGGGCTTCTGGAAATTGTGTTCTGCTTCTTAGACTCTCAGGAAATTAAGGAATCACCAGTAAACACACAATATCCCGTGATTGACTTTCGGGTTTCAGGACAATTGGCCCAGTCAGAATATGTATAGGCCTTAATGTTGGTGTCTATAGTGTTCGAGTAGAAAAGCCCTGTGTTGGCTTACCTTTGAGGTAGCGCAAAACTTTGTGGGCTGCTATTAGATGACATTTAGAAGGCTTTTCAAGATGCTGGGACAACTACTGCACTGCATATGCTACGTCAGGCCACGAGTTGGTGAGATGGTGTAGTTTTCCCACAAGCTGTATGTAGCTAGTGTTTTCATGTAATAGCTTTGACTTTGTTGCATCTTGTTTATCTAGAGTAACAGGAGTTTTTGCAGGTTTGCAATCTAAAAAGCCATACTCTGCAAGTAAACCAAATGTATACTTTCTTTGATATAAATTAATTCCACTATTGTTTCTAGCAATCTCCATACAAACTATAAATTTTAGTTTTCCTAGGTCTTTGATACCGAAACAATCATTCAAATATGTCTTTATTTCTTTTATTGCTATATCAGAATTACTTGTCAAAATAATATCATCAAATACACTACCAAAGCAATAAAAATACCACCTGGTGTTCTTGTAAAAAAGCATTATTAATGTCTAATTTCTCCAACATGCTTCCTTTGCTGCTAATGTTAATAAGGTTATGATAGTTGTGATTTTTGTAACATGTGAGAAGGTTTCTAAGTAAACAATCCCATTTTGTTGTGTGTAACCCTTAGCTACTAACCTAACTTTATATCTCTCTATTGTTCCATCAGCTTTCCTGTTTATCCTATAAACCCATTTGCTTCCAATTGGTGCTTTATTTTCTGGTAAAGAGAATTCTCCATGTTTCATTTTTATCTAAAGCTTCTAATTCTGCCTGTATTGCTTTTTGCCAATCTACATTTTTAGATGCTATAGCATAATTCTTAGGTTCAGACTCAGCAGTTAGAGCAATAGAATAAGCTTTGTGAGAATTAGAAAGATCGTTATAATTCAGCACAGAAGAAAGAGGCTAAAGCGTTTTATCCTCTAAATCAGAAACATCACCTTTTTCGATCAAGGTACAGTGAGAGTCCTCCAAACAACCTGGTTGCCTATGTTCCCTTTTTGTTCTGTTGTTGTCTGTCTCCTTTTGAGTCATTTCCCTTTCTCTATTTTGACAATCTTGTTCTATTTGTTGTTCTGCAGGAATATCATCAATAAAAGGAAATGTATTTCATAGAATTTAACATTCCTAGAAATTACCAGGTTGCCAAAGTCATTAATCTTACAACCCTTTTTACCTGCTTCATACCCTATAAAAATATCTTTATCAGCTCTGTTGCTAAATTTAGTCCTTCCTCTGATCAAAGTACTTACAAAAGCTAAGCATCCGAATGACCTTAGTTCAGTATAACTGGATTTAATTCCATATAAAATTTCATAAGGACACTTTCCATTGAGCAAGGGTGTAGGAAGCCTGTTAATAATATGAACAACATGTGCAATAAAAAAAGTCCAGAATATGACAAGCAAATTACTCTACAGTTTAACTGACATAGAACATTCAATATGTGTTGATGCTTCCTTTCAACAATACCATTTTGTTGAGGAGTTTCAACACATGATTTTTTATGAATAATTACAGACTTAGCATGAACAACTTGATTAAAAAACTCTGGTCCATTATTAGTCCTTATAATCTCAGTTGACTTATGAAACTGGTTTTTTACCATAGAATAAAACTATTTATGACATAGCTTCATTCTTACCTTTCATGGGAATTGCCCATGTAAATCTTGAAAAAACATCTACAACAGTTAAGAAATATCTGTAACCATCCATAGATATAGCAGTTGGACCCCATATGTCAATATAAACAAAGTCAAACAAGCTTTTAGAAACTGAATTAGAAACAGGAAAAAACAACCCATTTTGGATTGGATTGCATACAAATATCACAAACATGCTCATTTGATATAGTAATATCAGGAAAATCTTTATTCAATATTGATATAGTATACTTTGATAGATGACCTAACCTATAATGCCAATCTCATCCTATCTACAGTTAACAGAACAAGTATCTAGATTATTAATATTTTGAAAAACAAAAATACCAGGAAAATCAGAAAGATTGAAGTGATAAAGTCCTCCGTGAACTCTTGCTGAACCAATCCTCTTCTTGGTCTTGATATCGTATATATAACACAATTAGAAGAAGAAAATACCAGCTCACTATCTAGAGAAGCTGATAGTTTAGTAGTTGCTTAAAAATATTATAACTAAAAGCTGGGACAAACAAAACATCGATTAAAACAAAATTGTCATTGAAGTAAATATCCCCTTTATGAGTAGCTTTTAGTTTGATATTGTTTGGTAACACATGCTAATTGTCAAAAGTTTCAATATTATGAAACAAATCCATAGAGTTAGCAATGTGACTACTAGCCCCAGTATCCACTATCCAAGTACTATTAACAAGAGTGGATTTACCTGATCCAATAGAATTAACAGTGTCAGTGTGGGAAGTTCGCTCCACTCTGGCTGAAGCTTCGTGTGAATTGTTCACCATCACTTGCCTTGACTGCTGTGCTTGCTGCTGAATGAGCTCTGACAATTGTGTAAGTTGTTTCGGAGTGAATTTAGTTGAGCCAATACTGCTGTCATAACAATTTGAAGAACCAGGCAGATTACTCCTAAACATACCACTAGATGTGATTACCATATTGACCCCGAAAAGATTATTTGAAGCACTTGCCACATTAGCTCCATATAACCATTCATACTACTTGAATTACTAGGAATGTTAAATCCACAGCCATTCTGATTACTAGCCATATAACCATTCTGGTTTCCAGCCACCTTTATTCCACTATAGTTTTCCTGAGCAGACTCGTATACATCTTGTTCAATATTAACCCACTTATTCAAGCCTTCATAACCAGAAATCGAATTAACTTTGCTAAATCTAGACTTGAAGGTAGGTGGATAACCATGTTAGCCTGGCTAATAAACTGAATTAGTAATTGAATTTCATTGAGAAAAATACTGATAAGAGATAGAGATACAGAGAGAAAAATGTAATTGAATTTCATTGAGAAGATAATCAACTGAATTAGTTTGTTACAGGAGAAGAGAAGAGCTTATATGCTCAACGGCTAACTAAAGTTTAGTAAATAGAATTACTAAACCACCCTTTTACAATTAACGGCTATAATAACCAAAAATACATTATATTCAATACAATTGTCAATTGAAATTAGTGTTTGGTTGTTGATGGCTTGGAGTCGGTGAAGACTGTTTGCCAAGCGAACAAACTGCCGTTGACCGGAAAAATGAAACTTCAATTTTAGTTTTGATGCACCTGGCTATTTTAAAGTATATGATTGCAAGTAATTGGGTAAAATTTGGTTGAATTTGAATTTTCTAATACTGCAAAAAGAAATGAGCTGGGTTTCCAAATTATCACTGAAATCAACGGTCAATAAAGCGTCGACCTCGTCGCCGGAAATGGGAACGAGATCGAGGGGTTTAACACCAGGCGGGAAAGAGGCAAGTTGAAGACTTCGGTTTTCAATTTTGTACCTCATCGGGTTATTGTTGATTGTTTGATTACAATGGTTTGTACAAGGGAGCAAGTAATTGGATTTGGGAGGAAGATAGTGTTTTTGAAAGAAATAGTTTAAAAGGGACTTTATTTCAAATTTCCCAAAAGTTATGTTTTAAACTTTTACCTGCAAGTGTCAAATTATAATTGGGTTAAATTTTATAATTTTGACATGTAGCGGGGAGTGAACTATGCTCCGAGTTTGAGTGGTCTAATGAGATTGAGGGGTTTAAGTGATGCACTTTAATCAAGTTCTTGAGTATTTGACATTTATATAAATTCAGTATGACAATTGATATTTTTGGACGATTTAATGAGATAATTGATGCATTAAATCTAAAAATTAGGAAAAATTTAAAAAATATGTTATGAGATATGACTGTTTTGCAAAAATAGAATTTGTAAGGTTTTAAACTTTTTAAAATGAATAAAATTATTTTTTACCGTAACATAATTTAATATTGGAGATTTTTATTTATTTTTGTTAATTTTTAAACTCATAAACTCTGACATGGAAAAAATGAATTTACAGGCATCATTTTACGAGATATCCGAATCACATATCATGTATTTAAATCTTACCCTAAAAATTAAAAATTAAAGTAAACTTGTTGATGAATTTCAAAATTTACTACTCAAGTAAATATTTTTTTTTTAGGAAAGAAACACATTTTGTTAGGCTGCTTGTTTAGACGGCAACACAAAATAGACATTTCAGTTTAATGGCTCAATTAAAGAGGTTTGGACGGCAAGATGTCGTTGAAATTATTGGAACTGAAACTGCAAGCACATGCTTTTTGCCTAACTAAATGTTCTTCGTTTTTATTCCTTATTTTTTCATCCTATTTTCTTGATATTATTATTCTGTGTCAAAAAGTATTTGGTAACATGTTTCGCTTGTGATAAATTAATTGAATTGATTTAAGTGTTAATAGCTATATAATTAGCAACAGTGTGACACAGACTTGGAGATTTTTGCAGTTCAGAAAGGGACATCATTGCCATATTCAAAGTATTTTGGTAACTTTGTCCAATATCTGCCCAAATTTTGCAGTTCAGAAAGGGACATCATTATAAAATAATATTTGTGATGTGAGCATTAAGAAGAGAAAGAGGGAAAACTTGTTCTGAATTCGAAACTAACATTTTCATTGTAAAATTTTGACTTCTACTTTTACTAGTACATTTAGCTAAAAATTGAAATTTATTTTCATATTCCATGAATCCTAAATCATAGTTCTACATAACTATATAAATAATTATTCGCTTTTATAATTAGTGAAAGATTTAACTCGTCTATAGAAATGCCTATTTGCAAATGAATCCAATACCAAAATGGTAAAATTGACCGATCAAAGCATATGAATGTGACCATTGTCTATAACAGTCCAATTTAAAATAATAACTTGGATATAAAAGAAAATCCATTATATTGATTTCTTTTTATTTACTTGAAGATGAAATAATGAATTGAAACGAAGGAATAATCAAACTTTGGCAGGACCCCACCTTGTCCTTAACTTAGGTTGGGGATAAAAACTAAAAAGAATCCCTTTTATCATTTCGTCAACAAAGTCGGAAAAAGTGGTTTGTTTTTATTTATTTTATTCCGTTGGTTTCATATTATACTAATAGACAAATACTTACTAAAATTTATATATTTCATTACAAATAACATATAAAATTTAAGTTTACCTTTTCCCAATCCAATAATTTTAAGTTTTAATTTTAACGCTGTGTTGTTCAGACAGAGACTTGGTCTCCTCCATCTCCAGTCTTTTGACAACTGTCACCACTTGAGAGCTCCCTCTCCTTTGTTATTTTCTCTTTGTGCTCTTTTCGGATTCTTACATCACTGCTCTCTATAAATACCACTTGGACATAGCAGCTTTACCCCCACTAGCCTTGCCCTGCCCCTGCCCTGCGATCAATCTCAAAGTTTTAAGTCAAACAAAAACAATGATCCTATCCAATCCTCCTCTCCTGCACTCTTATGGCCAAGTTTGTGATAAAGTTCTTAAATTGGAATGGAAGTCTCCTCAAATCGAGGGATGCCAGCTTCCACTGATAGACCTCAGTGGCTTAAAAAGTCGCAATGACATCGAACGAGCAGCCTGTGCAGCCGCTATATGCACAGCTTCGTCAGAATGGGGATTTTTCCAAGTAGTTAATCATGGCATAAACCCCGAGTTACTGAGGAATATGAGAAGTGAACAAGTCAAGCTCTTTCAAACACCTTTCGACCAAAAGTCCTGTTCCGATCTCTTAAACAATTCATATAGATGGGGCAACCCTACAGCTACTTCTCCAAACCAGTTCTCTTGGTCCGAGGCATTTCACATTCCACTCGCTAAAATTTCTGAACCAGCTTGCTATGGCGACTTCACCTCTTTAAGGTACTGCTATTTACTGTTTTCCCAACCTGTGTTCGTTCTTATTACCTGTATAGTTTCATTACTGAAAGATTGAATGCAGGGAGGTGATGATGGAGTTCGGAGCAGCAATGTCAAGGCTAGCCAAGTTGCTTGCAGGGGTCCTAGCAGAGAACTTGAGTCATTCAAATTCAGTGTTTGAAGAGGTTTGTGAAGAAAGCAATTGCTTTCTTCGGTTAAACCGGTACCCACCCTGCCTGATCTCTCCAGAGATTTTTGGGTTAGTGCCCCACACCGACAGCGATTTTCTTACCATTCTTTGTCAAGATCAAGTTGGCGGACTTCAACTTATGAAGGACTCCAAATGGGTGGCTGTTAAGCCTAATCAAGACGCTCTTATAGTTAACATCGGCGATCTCTTTCAGGTACCAATTGATGATATTGCCTGCACTTTTTCGATACATATATGATGCTTTCCATTTGACACTAACTTTGTTCACTCGACACAGGCATGGAGCAATGATGTGTACAAGAGCGTAGAGCACAAGGTGATGGCCAATGTAAAGATGGAGAGATACTCAGTTGCCTATTTTCTATGCCCTTCCCATGACACCTTAATAGAGAGTTGCCGAGAGCCTTCAATATATAGAAAATTCACTTTTGGTGAGTATCGGACACAAGTTCAGGAGGATGTAAAAAACACTGGCCATAAAGTAGGCCTTGAAAGGTTTCTACTCTAAATTGCAAATAACACGGTATAAACTCCACAAACTTAAACATATGTACCATATGTGATTACTTCTGTATCCATCGATTGTATTTTTGTGTGAAGATCTTGGTACTAGCCAATAATCGTTACATAATTGTTTTCTGTAAACAAAGGAGACAAAATCTCAATAATTAATTTGGAAGAGAGAGAGAGTTTTCCATCACTAAAGTCTAAATCAAAATGAGACCACTTACACTGCAAAATATTGTATTTTCATGTGACCCTAATAAATAAAATCAACATAAATAAAATTAATACGAAAACTGAAACAGATACAATGGAACATCACTTGTGAACATGTGGGAGGAAGCATAAGCAAAAAATTTAGATTTGAAAGATGTATTCACAATTTCACATAACTTTATTTTTTTTGACAAATAGAAGAATAGCATTATAACTAATTAAAACAAAAGCTGAAACATAAAAAATGTTGTGAATCAATAATGTAAGTTTCAGTTGAAGAGGAAATTTTATGTGAGGAAAAGTTGTCGTTAAGAAGTTGGAGGCTAATTTGCCGGAAATGGTATTAAATCATAAGAAAGAGTTTGCAAACTTCTATTATTCAGAGAAACGTTATTAAGAAATATTTTGTAAGGATACGAGAAAGTTTCTATTAGAAATATAATAAAAATATAATATGTATATATGTCCATTATTGCGAACGAGACACTGGCTCGTTAAAAACCTTACCAAGGTAAAACCTTATGGGACAAAAATCTTAGATAAGGGAAAAAAAGTATAGTGTATTAGTTATGCACCAACTCGAAGACATTGGAATGGAATTAAACATATAAATAGGACTCAGTTTTTCTTATTCATTACACCTCAGAGAATCAATAAAATCTCTCTCTTATTCTCTCTATGCTTCTTTTATTATGGTTATAATATTCTTGCCTTTTATAGTTTATTTATAACATAATTAAGTTTATTGCAAAATAAAAAAGGAACACAAGTCTATAAAAAATCATCATCTTAACTGAGCTTCTTTTCTTGGGAATTGCACCTGCATTTTTCTTATCCAAACATTCTCTCTTTTGCCTTCCAAATTTACCATTTTCGATTTCATCGGCTTTTCTACCTCAGGCAACACCTTCGCTGCCTTCACAGGACCAAATCTAATGCAAAATTTATGATGCAGGAATGAAATGTGCTCTGGATATATTTCTCTGCAATTACTTATAACAAGTGAAAATAGGTTCGCATATTTGATATTGAACCATATAAGGAAACTTCCTACTTCCCTTCCATTTTCTTATTTGTTTGTGAATTGTGACATTTATGGGAATTAATAAGAATAACAACAACAAAGTTAATCCTTGTGCACATTATATATTTATTTTTATTGAAATGAAATTCAAAGGATTTAAGGATTGATTCTTGATCATCCTCATTCATTTTTTTGGATGTATCAATTGAACTAAGCTCGGTCCAAAGTATTTATTATAATATGCTTGTGATTTTTTTTTTTTGGTAATAATAATATGCTTGTGAATTTTTTTTTTTTTTTGATAAAAGTATATGCTTGTGAATTAAGTGTTCCTGAATTGGACTATTTGATTATTGATCGCGACACCTGGGACACGCTTTTATAATTTATTTTAATCACAAAAGCCATTTCATGGCTTAATTAAAAATATGGTTTATAGACTCATAGCCATCGTTTTCAATCGGAGAAAACTGGAAACTTCTTTTAATGAAAAAATGCACAGTTACAAAAAGTATAGGAAAAGATATAAAAACAATTTCAAGAAAAATATAACTAACATTATCAATAGATCTAAAACAAAATTTAGATATCATTGCTAGTTATGATTGTGGTGGTTGTATAGAAAAACGCTTCTGCTGATCATGTCGATATGAAAAACAATATCGAAATTTACAAACGAAAAATTTTATAATTAAAATATAATTTGCAATAAATTTTTTATTACCGAAAAATTGGAGTTAAATAAAAAAACATAATTAATTTTACATATGCTTGACATAAAATATACCAACGTTAGTAAAAATTGTTATCAAAAAATATATTATAGAGTTTTTTCTGCAATTATATTAGATATAAGAAAAAATTTACCCTATCCATATGAGATTCAAACTTAAAATTTGTAGAAGTCACAAATTTAGACTTAACTGCTACACTAGAACATTCACTACCTTGACAACTGATCATCCAATGTTTATGTTGACTTACATACGTAATCAAAGAAAATAAAACATTGTGTACGTATGTGGAAGGTGTAAAAGTTAGGATACAGACATAATCAAGTTTATCAAATAATTTTGAGTATACGTATTTAATTTCATGGAAAAAATTGCGTACGAGATATGACCACAGTTAAAACTATTCAAACCTACGTGAAGACAATTTGTGGAATTCGAAGATGATTAAAACTTGTCTAAAACCATGTACACTCGGTCTATAGTTATTTATCATTACTTTCATTTAGTTTCTACAAATATTTTAATTATCTTTAGAATTTATTAAAGTGGTGAAATTGTGTAACTTATATTTTATTAGCAATGTGTTGGCTTCGAATCTTAAATCACAAGTCAAGGCAATTGCTTAAAAACACAAGTTTATAAGGACAAATGATGTTGAATAATACATGTATTTTTTCTATAATAATAGTAATAATTATACAATAATTGTGTTAGAATGCAATTTGGGATACGGCATTTTAATTGACTGTTACCAATTATAATTTTGACAGTAAAAATTCAATCTTGTGAATTATAAAATATCACAATTATAATATAAGCTAATTCAATAAAAATGCTAAAACAATAGAAATATTAATTTAATTTAAAATGATTTCATTTCAATACGATTTGTCTAAAATGAAATCCATTTCGATTTCAAAAAATACTAATAAGATTATGTTTCAGTAACCCTAAATTTCTAAAACAAAAAAAAGCCAACTCAATAAACTATATACCATAATTTAGTTTTGCTTTAATAAACCTAATTTAGTTGGTTTTTATTCAAATGTAATAGGAAGCATGTTTGTTTCTCGGTTTCAGACTTATTTACTAATCCTTGTATGCTTTTAGATTGTAGCTAACTCTTGATTTTCAACTTGAAAATCTTTTAATGCATTGAGGGTTTGCTCCTTCCCTTTTATCTCTTAAAAAAAAAACCTAACTACAATTCAATTTATATAAACTAAATCCAACTAAATTCAATGTTAATAAACCTAATTCTAATATTATTCAATTCAATCAAAAAAATCCTATTCAATTGAATAAAAGTTAATAAACCTAGCTATAATTCAATTTATTTTTTAAAACGCCCCCAAATCATTCAATTTGAAAAAAAAAAACTATAATTCACTTCTTTTCCCAACAAACACAAGCACTAACAAAAATTTAAATAAATAACTAAACTAGCCCATTGGTACTGGCATTCGGCAGAGGATGGCAATGCCAATTGATGAAAATTAATGAAAATTTTAAATAAACCCACTGGGCTAATTAATTGCTCAAAACCCATCCGCCCCTTAAACCCATTTCCCCTCTTATCTTCTTCCTCCTTTCAATTCATAGGTCTACAACTGATTTTTAGGATAGGGCAGTTTACTGATTTTCAGCAGACTATGCTTTCAGCCATGAACTACGAAAATGCGATTGGGCAGTTGCTATACCCCGCCTCAACCTGCCACCTGGAGATATAACGTCACAAAAACAAGTCTGAGATTTATAAAATGGAGCAACTTTAAGGGAAAAAAGAACAAATTAAGATTCCGTTTATTTGGAGGAAAATAACGTGCAAGGAAAAATATTATGTAAGGGAAAATTTTGTGCAGGAAAATATTTTATTTTCCTGTGTTTAGCTGCATCATTATAAAACATTTTCTGATATTTGTTTACATATAAAAAAATATTTTCCAATATACATATACATATATATATATACATACATATACATATACAAATATATATATATATATATATATATATATATATATATATACATATACATATACATACATATACAAATATATACATATGCATATACATACATATACAAATATATATCTATTATATATA
>CAOJBI011061781.1:0-10862 GCA_948277035.1 Euphorbia corollata | reverse complement strand
ACTGTAAGAATATTATCTCTAAGTTTGTTTCTATTAGAATTTGCTATGTTGGAAGGTCTGCGAATCATGCTGCGCATTTGTTAGTTAGAGCAGCTGGTTTTTCGACAAGTAGAGGGTAGCGCTTATGTGCTTCCATCTTTGATTAGAGCTATATCTTCGATTCTAATTTATGCTATTGACGTCTTATTCAGTAAAAAAAATATAGCTCTATTCAAATAAAGTAATGATGTGAAATCAAAAATTAAAATTTAATTAAAAAAAAGGTAAATAAAGTACCTATTGAAAAAACTGGAATTTTATGACCTTCAATCTATTTTATTAATAATGTCTCAGTTTACCTTAAAAATTACGGTAATTTGACCTTCCTCCCAGTAACAACTAAAAATCTAAAAATTAGGTTTTTCCCTGCTTATGGGTTATTAACGATTAAAGGGATTCCAATAAAGTGAAAAATACAAGATAATTGTGGGGATTCGACAAAATTTTCATCCGAGTGAATAAGGGTTAAGGAAAATTCAACCTCATGAAAAAATATGGACGGATGTAGATGGAAGCAGCCTTACATAGTTAAATATTCGCATTGTCCCGAATAAATTTCCGAAAAAATACCCAGATATATAATACACATACATGCAAACTTTTTAATAAAATATCACTTATATTTCATTGAAGTAATAGTCTTTCAAGCAATTGGATACTCCAAATTTATTAACAAGAAAAATAAAATAAAATGAATTCCACAAATGTATAAGAATACAATCAAAAATTAAAATTTACTGAATTAATATTTTTTCACTCCATTCACGATTTAAATTGAATTAAGACTCGAATCTTTTATAGCAAAATTTATTAGTCTATAATAAAATGTGGGCCACAGTCATTAATGTAATATGAAAGCAAACATTAAAATTATGTGTAATTTTATTTTGCTAAGCGTCGCCCTTTTTTACTTCGCGTCGCCCATTTTTTTTCCATTTTTTCCCGTTTTGCCCCTGACCAAATTTTTGTCAAAAAAAAAACTGGCAAGTTAATTTTTCTGGTCAGTTTCGATTTTCCGATCATTGACCGGAAAAAAATTAAACTCAAGTTAATTTTTCCGGCCAGTCCCGATTTTCCGGTGACTGGCCGGAAAATTTAAACTTAGCCGGCCTAACCTTTGGTTGGCCGGCCAGGTCTTGTGTTGGCCGGCCGGTTTGGCCGGCCAACTGTATACTTGGCCGACCAATTTGGCCGGCCAAGTTAAAAGCTGGCCGGCCAACACAAGGCCTGGCCGGCCGGGATAATTCTGGCCGGAATTTCATTCCGGCCAGATTATTATTAATTTTTATAAAAATAACTTTTTTTATATTCAGTTATCTATTAATTTTGTAATTAAATTTTAATTTTGTGTTTTATTTACTTAATTTTTTTTAAAACGCCTAAACCTTGCCGGAAATGTTAATTTTTTAATTAAAAAATGTTATATAATAAATGTTAATTTTTTTTTATAAGAAATGTTAATTTTTTTTAAATTTTCCACTATAATTAAATTTTTTTTAAAAAAATAATTTTAATAACCTTGTTGAAAATGGGCTGGCCGGCCATACCTATGGCTGGCCGGCCAAGCCTTTCGGCCAGCCAATGGTGTGGCCGGCCATGCCATGGCACTGCCGGAAAACTTGGCCGGCCAGCCAGTTTTCCGGCAGGTCAACCGTCGGATTCCGGTAATTTTTTTGAAAAAAAAATTAAAGGGTAATTTTGTCATTTTGAGGGGGCGACGCAAAGTAAAAAGGGGCGACGCTTAGTAACACCCTTATTTTAGGGTGGGATTACCAAAAACCATACTAGTGCAGTGTGAAATGAGTGAAAAATAAATCTCAGAGATTCAAAATGTGGAATCCCAAACCTGCCTCATTGATAATCGCTAGCAATCGGCCAATCGCACCTCTCACCTATTCTATTGGGTAAATTTCGAATTTTATAAATTAATTTATAAGTAAGAGATTAGCAATGAAGTTTATAGTAAAGTTGACTAATAAAAAACTTATAAATTATATTAAATGAATAATGATATTGGTAGATCGGAAATACTAAAATAATCATTGAATCATACCAGTGGATATGAGGAAATCTGAAAATTACGAAAACGAGTGAAATTTTATCTATGGTTAAAATGGTGCGCATGAGTGGATGGAACTACCTTTGCATTGCTCCCAAATTTGAGGAAAAATCCGAAGCAATAATATGTGTATACAAACTTTCAATTTTATAACACGCATAGTTTGTTCTTAAAAAAAAAACATAATTCAAACCACAGTAATGTTGAGAACAGTAAAAAATAGGGTACACTTCAATATAAAAAGCGACGTCGTTTAAGCTGTTGATCCATTCGAATTTACAAGCTTCAACGCTACAGTATTCTGCCGATATACATAGAGCATACAGAGCTCGAGATTATCAAACCAAAATTATATATTAATTCCCTGAAAAAATATATTTTTTGAATTATAATCGAAGAAAATGCAGAAAATGGCTCAGGGTTGGTTTTCAGGTGGCAACACCGAAGATCTGCAGCAAAAACCCTCATCATCCTCTCTATTAGCCGATTGGAACTCTTACGCATCGTCCAGAGATGCTGATGATAGCTCAGGATTGGGAATTGGCTTCGATCTGGAATCCGCTGTGCGTTCCGCAAATGAGACTGTTACTGGCACCTTTAGTGTGTAAGCCTTTTTTTGTATCTTCAACTTCTCTTCTATTCTCTGGTTTTGTGAGATTTACTGAGTTGGCTATGTTTTGATTTTGTTCGAGTAAATTCTGATCATGATTGTTTATTCTAGACTTTTGGAGTTTGATTTTTACCAAGTTCTGTTATATTATGGATGGATACTGATTTTGTTTGAAATTGAGAAGGAATTTGCAACTTATAATTTTGGAAATTCATCTTTTCAAGGGTATTAGAGAATTAAATGGATGAAAAACTTATTTTAATCCTTTGTAGCTTTCACGTTCTGGTATTATTAAGAAGATTGTGAATGAGTTAACATATTGTACTGTCTGACTATGGTTTTTTATGAACTCATAATGTTAAGAAGTTCATATAATCTCGAGCAAATGCTCGATATGCTTTCATATCTAATTCAAACAACTTCAAGGAAGATGAGTCTGAATAAAAAGTGCTCTAATTACCTCTGGGCTCTGGCATTAGCTATATTTGATGCACTTTGAAAATACGGATCAAAATCAAAACATGCTCGAAACAAATGATTTAGTTTCACATTTGATATATAAATTCTTGTATGCATACAGAATCCTTCTAATCTGATTAATCTTTCCGATTCTGGTTTTACTTGTATCAAATAACTACTCCATCCTTCTTCGTCTTTTAATTGAAATGCTTGATGTTATTCAATTGAATGTAATAATGGATAAATAAGGTTTTTGTAATTGATTTTAAATCTTAATAGATAAGGATAGCATACATATGTTTGTACTTTGTATTCAAATTCAGATGATACATTTAATGTGTATTGACTTACAATAGTGTAACAAATATATCAGTTTACATATTGAGATGAGCATATTTGAAGTTTTCTGTAGGGATATAAGAGTAAATCTTCCAGTTAAAGGAATTTCCTTGACATGGATAGCATCCCCTAGGTTCTTGGTGAGTGTCATCTCTGAGTAACTGCATTGAAAGCTCTACCTATTTGTACACCAATACAGATCTCTGACTGAGGTAGTCTTTGGTTTGTCATCTTAGTGTATACTACCTTTGTAGCTTAGGCACATAGCTTTTATTGGTTTATTAGGAAGATGCCATGGAGAAGGTGGATTGTCTAAGGGTTTTGAAAGATTACCACAAGGCCTTTCGACTATTATGGCCAAGATTTGGTAACACCTGTCATATATGCAGCAGTAAATTATAGCTATTTGAATGAAGGGAAAAATATTGTCCTTTTACTCTGTTGAAATTCCACAAATATGGGAGATCTTTTAATCCTACGATAGTTTCATAGTAGTGGGTCTGCAAGTATTCAGAATAACTTTATGAAGCCCCATGTCCATCTAGTGGGTCTGCTCCATATCTAACTTCATTCTCATTGTAGTCCTGCTTAGCATAGCAGTTTATGAAGTATATCTATGTAAATGGTATATCTTCTTGTTATGATTTACTGTCTTGCACTGTAGTTCAGGTAACATCCCACTGTTCAGAATAGGTTTTGGAATGTTCCTTTCAGTTGTTCCTACTTCCTGATCATATGGACATTTATACTTGCATTACATGGTTGTAGCATCTGTCAGAGGTGCCAACGCTAGGCACCAGGACCTAATACTCTAGGCAAGGAACCTTTTGTGTGGCACTATGCATTTAACAACGAGCTGTTGCAATTTTTTACCTTCTTAAATTTTGAGTAATGTTTTGGGAACGAATCAAAAAATAAATAAGGTTTTGGCGAGGGAAAGAATAGGTTAAGTTAGTAATATTGTAGATATTGATTTGCTTTATGAAAAAGTATTCTAGTTTCCATAACATTTAGTCATATTTAAGAGATGTGGAGCTATAGGAACAGTCAGATTCCAGTATTATTTTTTGGAGAAGAAAAGGAAAAGATCTGTTTCTTTCCTTTAAGAAGAAAGTCTTATAAGCAAAAAGAAGAAAGAAATAGTTCTACTTGGGCTGTTCAATTGTTAAAAACTTAAAAGCAACAATGTGTTTCTTGTATAAAAGTACAATGTTTTTTTGTGTACGTCTTCCCTTCTTTTTATATAAAGCTTCATAATGCTTAGTTTTGTGCTTAGGTGCCACCCAGGACATTGAGCTAGAGATTTTGACAACGTTAACCATGAGAGCTCAGTAGGGCTGTAAATGAGCCAAGCTCGAACACTGATTGTTCAAACTACATTCGATAAATTTTTAACGAATTCAAACCAAGCTCGAACTTGGTCAAACCGAGTCCGAGCAGAGTTCGAGTTTGGTTAAACTGAGCCCGAGCAACCAAGCTCGAGCTTTGTTTAAATCGAGTTTAGCCGAGAATATTAGTTAAATTTTTTTGAAGCTCAAGTCGAGTTTCGAATTTAAAATTATGTTTTAACTTCATGAATAAAAACGTTACGTATTTAAAACTTATTTAATAGCTTAAAAACATAAATTCTACGCTACATATACGCCTATATATATTTACTTTTTATAATATACTTATAATTTTATATAATAAATATAATTTTTTTAAGTCTGAACATGTTCATGAGTGTATTAATGAGTTTATTCGCGAGTAGTTCGTGAGTATGTTAGCGAGCAACTTATCGAGCATGTTCGTGGTGTTTTGAGCCGATACCTCATTGTTCATGTTCTGTTCGTTTATTAAAACAAACATAAATTTTTGTTCACGATCAATCTCGTTTATGCTCAAATGAGCTTTAACCGAGCCGAAATCGAGCTCTTTATGAGTAGCTCTGTTCATTTACAGCTCTAGTGCTCAGCTGAATAAGTTGAATTTTTCAGCTTCTTTAATACTGATTGAATTTAGGCTAGAAGATGTTTATTTTACCTAAAGAATAAAAAAGTCGTTCAGATATTGCAATATCTAATGGTTTTAAGATATTTGGTTTTATCTTAAATTCTTGATTGGTACAACTTCGCTGTTTTATCTTCAGAAAGAGTTTTTAAAATTCTCTAGAATTCTCAATAGGTTATGTGCAGAATTTGTGTTTATTCTGTAATTAGCCCTCCAAGTGCCTTTTGATGTCTCCATTAGTGAGGGGAACAGTTCAATCTATTAGTTATCTTTTGTGTTGTGCATTTCAAATCATTTACTTGATCATGTTTGGTGATATTGTGTGGTTCATTTGCTGTTTATTGGTTGACTTTTATTGATTTTAATTGGATTTTAGTAATTTCTTGGGACGTTTCATATATCATTGAATTAATACTTGTAACTTTCAAATTGGTTTGATACATTGATTCATATGATAGAAACACATTGTTTCAAATAATAGAAACATATAGACTATTAAATATATTAATTCGTTTCATTGGTGGATGAAGTATCTTATACTAACATTGACATTGAATTGGTTCTAAAAAACATAAATATTCCCTGGATTTGATTTAATATTTGCTTCCTTCCTTTCTTTCTTTCTCTGTTTTTTTTAAGTTTTTTCTTATTCAATTGGTTAAGATTATATGAAAAGTGTTTGTAATCGTCACTAATTTTTGAAACTTCAAAGTGAGGTAAGAAAATATGTAAATTAATGGTGCTTGAGTTTGCTGCTATTTGCTCAGGGTCTCAAAAGGAGTGAGAGAGATTCCTGGGAATTTACAGTCTGCTACTAGTAGCATTCCATCGGGGAAAGCTCTTATGTATTTTGGCTTGTTTCTGGCTACTGGAGTATTTTTTGTGTTCATTGCATTTGCTATGTTCCTGCCAGTCATTGTACTAATGCCCCAGAAATTTGCAATCTGTTTCACTCTTGGATGCATCTTTATCATCTCCTCGTTTGTGGCACTGAAAGGTCCTAAGAATCAATTTGACCATATGGCATCAAAAGAGGTATCTCCCGAATAATTTTGTGATGTCTTCTCTGACCGGGTCAATTTACTATAGTTATGCATTTCTGACTTGTTTTTCTTTTTCTTTTTCTTTTTTTTTTTGTATTCGATTGTAATTTTCCAGAGACTTCCTTTTACACTGGGATTCATAGGCAGTATGGTAGGTACCATATACGTTTCCATGGTGCTCCACAGCTACGTTCTTTCGGTGCTGTTCTCTGTCATACAGGTATTGGATTTATGCCTCTTTTATGCTGATTTTAGTCATTCCTTCTTCCTGTATCATTTCCTTTGTGTTTCTTCTTCTCTTCCCAAAGTATTTGCGGGTTGGGACTTTGGTGGGAATGCTCCTACTACTTTTCCTGCATTTCTTTATTGATCCATCACACATTTGGTTTAAATGCCACCATAGTCCCTTAACTTCGGCTCGTGTTTCAGCAAGATCCTTAAATTTTGTTCGTACCCGTTAAAACCATTGCATCTTTGTTTCAGAAATTTTCCTTTGTGGCTCTTGCTGGTGACTCTTTATCTAAATTAAAATGTTATAGTCTTAGTGAAATCAAAATTTTAATAATACAAATTAAAGGGTAAAAAGAATTTTTTGTGGGCCTTGTTGTATAGGTTGTTTGCCCTTCTGGTACTTGTGATATATATGTTACTCATTTGGTCCTTGTGTTATATAATTTGTTACCTTTTTGGTCCTCGTACTTTGCATTCATTACCCATATGGTCCATCTATTATGCAATTTGTTAACTTTTTGGAACTCGTGAGGAAGAAACTATTTTAGTGAAATTGTATGTCGTATGTTCTAAAGGGACATAAAAGGTAACATATTATAGAGGGACCAAATGGATAACATGTATAGCACAGGGATCAAATGGGCAAACGGATCATGCACAAAAAGGTCTTTTTGCCCAAATTAAAGTTTTGAAACCATTTGGAAGAAAAAAGAAGATTTGGGACTGAGTGGTTTTAATGCCCGATACATTAATGCTATGCGCTAGTCCTCCGTGTGAAAGAAACTGTTTCCCTCTCTTTTGGATGAACTTGCACAATCAATGTGCAAAGAAAAGTTCAAACTAGGGTATTAGGTGATGGATTCTATGTTTGAATCGAAACTGCAGGTTCTTTCGCTCGCCTATTATGCTATTTCCTACTTTCCTGGTGGCTCAGCTGGTTTGAAATTTCTGTCGGCTTCCTTTGTCTCATCGATTACGAGATGTTTCGGTAGGTGAAGTAACCATCTGTTTAACGCTGACTGGTAAAATCTCTCTTCCCCCTCCATTTTGTTTGACTTTGATTTCTTCCATGGCTGATGTTATCAATCATAAATGTTAACTTCGAATATATTGATGTGAGGGAAATTACTGATTATGGACATGCTAATCAAATGGTTGCTATTTGAAGGAAGAAACAGAAAATATAAAGAGTGATTGAAGAGAATTTCTAAGCCTCCGAACTTTTCGAAGAGCTTAAACACTTTCAGATACATGTCGGCTGGCAATCATATATAAATAATTACTCTAGTTCTCAATCAAACAAAATCAGATTGTAGGGATATAATAATAGATTAAATGTACACAATATCTAATTGTCAAAGTCATAACATAGTTAGGTAGTTCGATGAACTGAAAATCCGTAAAGTGCGGGTTTTGTAAAACTAAGACGACATTAGCTTGTGTAAGAAGAGGGCTATTGCACCGATGGGAAGTGTTGAGAGGGAAATAAACCTAACTCATTTCGCGTATTACTGAAACACATGTTCTAAATTCTAAGGGCTTGATCGGTTGGCAGAATGGACATAATAGAAAATGAAAGTAAAAACATCAAATATGATGCGTGACTCAACGTCAGAGGGAATAGCTTTTCCTACTTACCACAAGAATCATGGAATAGCAAGTCCTTCATTTTAAAAAGGAATAGCTATTCTGTATTTCCTATGGTAACAAGGAAAGCTTTTCCTTCCGACGTCAGATTCGTGTATCGTAACTAACGTTTTTGCATTCATTTTCTATTCTATTATGTTCCATTCCTTCAACCAAATGAGCCATAAATGATTCAAACTTGCTAATATTTTTACTAAAGTCTCAAGGAGCCGCAAATTTAATTCCTCGTGTCTGTATCTTGTCAATCAGTACTTTTAACTTTTATGCTTTGATTCAGCTTATAAACACAAATCCAAAGTACTGATTGGTGGGTTTGGTGTTTCTTTCTATAGTCTATAACTGTTTTTTCTTTTTTTGCATGTTCATATAGGCCTGTAAAGGACTAAATCCAACAGGCACAAGGCCTATAAAGGCCCTCTAGCCCACAAAGTAATGCCAATATAGTCAATGCAACCTCAGCTCAGGTTCTTATCTTCAACAGAATTGAAACTCAACTCAAATAGATCTGAATTTAGTCTAGTATACAACTAGTGTAAAATAATTGAAACTAAATTGAACATAAAATAAGCTGGAAAGAACATAGCTAATACCTGCTCTGAGTAACATTTTTCTATATAAACCATCAGAACCTATCGGATTCGTAAAGGATGTAGGGACTTCGGTAGAATTTGGATGTGTACCACGAATTTGGCGCTATGTTCAACTTAATATAAACACTATCGAATCAGTATATAGATTTATGTATACTGTTGATCCATTACATATTAAAAATTCTTTTCACTGAATTATTTCTAATAGTAACCTTGAGTTTATTGGGCGACTCAATTTAGGCAACTATATAATACCAATTTCAGCAAACAATTGAATGGATAAAAAAAATGCAGTTGGTGATTAAATTAGTTAGGTCAAGGGATGAAGCATGGAAGAAATTGAAAAATTGAGAGATTTTCGAGGCACATGGAAAGTGGTATTATCCATCACTATTTAGATAACCACATTTGCAAAATCATTGCATTATGATTGATATGGCAATACCGTATTAAACTTATTTCCCAACCACCAATTCTCTTAGCTTTTCTCCAGAAATGCACGCAAATACCGTATTTCGTAAATAATTACCCCATCAAAGTTCTAAAATTTAATGTCTACAACTTTATAGTTATCTTATAGTTACTCTACAGTTTCATTTTATTGTTGTCTTGTAAATATATCAAATCAATGTAATTTTGTTACATTTTTACTTTGATTTTATTTTTTTCTTACTGAAGCTGAGACGGGGAAACCAAACTCAAATTTTATTAAAGAAGTATAAAATAAAAAATGAAAATAATAGAAAAAAGAAAAATCATTAAAACAAGCCACAAAGGACCATCAAAATTAAAAAAACAAATTCCCTATTTAGAGGAATCCGGCTTCCTACGATTTTATTAAACTTGTTTTCTAGTTGTCACGATTAAAGTTTTATTTTTTATGAATTGAAAACGGCTTTCAAGGAGAAAACTCTCTTCCAATATAAGAATCTAAGTTTGCGACGTTTCGATCTTGCCCGCTTGAAGACCATATATTATATATTGATTTTTTTAGTTATTTTTTTGTGTTATAATCTATTTTAATATGACAACATCGCATCTTATAATTGTCTTATAGTCGTACCTTATAAATTATCTTTGTAGTTTTGTAATTTTGTTATATTTTTACTGTAATTTCTTAAACTATTTTTAATGGATAAAATTGTGCTATGTATGTATGTATGTATTTAATTAAGTATGTGCTTTAACAACATGATAACAAAAAAAAATTATGCAATGAATATGTATTGGTAAAAAAAAGTTCATAAATGGTTTGAGGGTTTGAGAGAGATCGAAAAATAAGAAAAAGAATTATAAAAATGTAAGAATATAATTAAAAATTAGTTCAAAGGATACATGTTTTAAATGAATTGTGTAAAAATACTAATTATGAAAGATCTCTTTTTTAGCCTCGTGATCTTGACCCGTTTTATCTACTGCATATCTGAATTTTGAAAAGGTTTCCTTTATCTCCTTCAATTTTAAAAAATGCAGCAGCTTGTCCATAAATGTCACATGTCAGCTTTTGGCTTGTTTGACTTTTTAAAGATGTCATTTTTTTTATCTCTGACTAGAAGTTGACACGTGATTTAGAGGTAAATTGGTGTAGCTAACAAGTTTAAAAAGGGAATCACTTTTGAAGTTGAAGGAATAAGAAGACCTTTTCAAAATTTAGGGGTTAGTAGGCTATATAAGCCAACTTTAAGGGCTTATTTGGCTTTCCTTGTCTAATTTTCAACGTACTATGTCATCTAATATATTGAGAGGTACAAATTTGATATGCCAACAATGCTTGAGAACTCGGTAAATAATTATTTTTGTCTTTCAGATATTAAACTGTAGTTGTAAGTGATTAATTACAATTATATTTAGTT
>CAOJBI011061733.1:0-12801 GCA_948277035.1 Euphorbia corollata | reverse complement strand
TTACTTCTAAACTGAACCACCACAATCTCAATATGCCATTCAATTACTCCATCGCACAGTTCAAATTTTCGTTTTTGGTTTTCTGCAGTGTTTTTGGACGTATGCTGCTTAGGAATGTCCTGCTCATCCTGTGATAGTCTTTCAGTTTTACATGGCGCTCACATTGTCATCTGTGCAGGTATTTCGCTTTATGTGCATCAATATTCAATGTTTCTCGTTTCCTAAAACTTCCTACAGTAGATAGGGTTTTGTCTACTTCTCCATTCAGAGAATTTTCTGCTTCCTTGTTTTAGTTTGTGCAATTTGACGACTCTTCCAATTGGCCTTCATGTTTGAGAAATCATCCACAGCTTCGTTTTGCCACTGGAGACTGGCAATTTGAAAGTCTGCCGTCTCATTTTCTTATATTGGTCTTTGCTAGGCTAGGGCTGTTATTGGAATTTAGGATGGAACTATGAAATATCTTGGCATACCAACTATCCAGTATTCCCTTTTGACCTTATTTTAATTTTTTCTCATGCTCTCATCTCTTGTTTGAAGTAAGCTGTATTTTATTTGGCTTCTTGAAATTTCAACATCTTAGCTGACATTGGTGTTGCTGAAATGAAATTTCAGTGCAGCTGCGGAAACCAATTTAGAACCCTTACTTTCTTTAGATCACGCAGCGGGCTTCAAATTCCTTTGTATAGAAGAATGAGGTACCCATTGTTGTTTTCAAGTTTCTCTCTGAAAGGACAAGAAATAGGATTTTCCTTGAATTTCTGATTGGCTTATTTATATTTGTTGCAGGTTCACTAATATTTTCTTGAATATATCAAGACAGTATTCTAGATCCAAGCATAAGTTTGCAGACAAGTTATCGGATGTATTTGATAAGTATGATGTGAAAAATGCCTCTGATCGGTCAAGATTGTTAAATAAGGTAATGCTTCATTGCCTTTTTTTATGCTCCACTTTTGTTTTAGAACTTGATGGTTGTTTTACTTGAATGCTCCAACATATTCTTTAGCTCATTGCTTCTAGTGTTCATTAAGTTTCAATGTGCTTTCTTTTAGGTATCAGTGATGATGAGCAATAATGATTTTCATGATTTAATTCTGAACGGAAAAGCTGAAAAGCAACCTGGTTGGGATCTCAAAGAAGCTGCCGATCATTTTGATGCCTCCCTCACTCGTAAAAAATTTCCTTCTATTACTTTGGGTAATTCTCCCCGTGTGGAGTTATATGATGAGACTGTACAAGTGTTTGAAATAAAGAGCCGGTTAGCACCTGAAGGTTGCAATAGATTCCCCTCAGATGCTTTACTTGAGCAAATGGTTTTGGAACTGACTCAAGAGAACTTAGAACATAATAAAGTGACTGTCAATGAATTTCCTACCATTGTTGAACCTGAAGCACCGGTAATTGGTTCATATCTTGATGAGCCTATCAGTTGTTTACCAGGTTTGAGTAAGAGACTTTGCAATCAACTGGAGAACTGTGGATTTCACACGGTAGGCTTGATGAGTAATATTTGAATACCAAACGCTTTTCTTGTTTTAATACTTAAAGGGTGCTCTGGGTTTACTTAACTTTTCGTGCAGATACGAAAATTGCTGCACCATTTCCCTCGCACATATGTGGATTTGCAGAACGCGCAAGTTGGAATTGAGGATGGACAATACTTAATATCTGTTGGGAAAGTTCTATCTTCCAGGTTTGTGAATATAAACCCCTGGAAAAAGTATCGTTCTATCTTCCGAGTTCTATCACCATATTTAGTTGAATAAGAGGTTTTGTCATTTTTTTTGCAAGCCGTAATAACGCATTCTCTATCTTTCCTTGCTTAGGTAACTAATTTTGTTGCTGCAAAGAGAAATATGATGTAGCTTTCTATTTGGCCCATCTCTATGTGGTGTGATAGGCGTTGTTCTCACCTGTTTGTAAATCCCACCATTCACTAGGACTAGATGCTAACCTTGTAGGAACTCAGAGCTTCTATTTCCAGCTAGTTGGGAACAACACCTTGATTTGGTCAATAGGCTTGAAAATGTAATCACAAACTGAAACAAGAAACTTTAAAGTGGAAACTGGAAAGTAAACTAAAAGAAAAGAACTAGAAGAAAGAGCTATATTTAGTTCAGCCTACATCATAGGTGAGAGGTTTCTAGTGTTTATTGATTGCAGATTACAAAGAGGACAAAACTTAGAGATACCGATCCAGTATGACTCAAAGACATTTGACATTACCTTAGTCATATTATAATTAACCCTTTAAACACGTTTGTAACTACCCCCATAATCTCCTAAAATTCTGTAAATTATGGAGATCATGCTACTTTGTCCTATGGAAATGGTAGCTTCACAGGATACCCATAGGAATTCACTTGACAAAAATACTTGTTTGGATTTCGATATAAAGTAATTGTTCTGTGAAAAATTATCTAAAGTTTTGCTATTTGACACAAAAATATTCTTTTTGAGGCAAAGATAAGAATTTTTTTTTTTGTTGAACTATATGTTAATGACAGTGCAGTCCTCTTACAAGCTGAAGGGTGAGAATGGAGATGTTGCAAAGGTTGTTCACTGTTGGAGATTTAACAAGTATTAAATATCTCAGTTAGTGTGATACAAGAAATAGACGTCCAAGATTGCTGTATTACAGTATAAATTAAGATATGGTCCATATGGATGTAAAGGGGGAATAGTGTGTGTTTTTTCATGCGTAGGTTTCCGTTATTTTGTGTAGAAATTTAGAGTTGTGAACATCTAGTTTTGGATATGTGAATCCTCATGATCTGTTCATAGCTTCACCTCATCCTTTTTTTAATTTAAGTGATTGCATGCCTATCTTGTTCTTTATTTTGTGTTGTAATTTAGTGTTCTGAATGTCTAGTTCTAGACGAGTGAAAGCCAATGCATACTTCCTAGCTTCACCTCAAGAATTTTGTTCCTTTAACTGATTGCATTTCTTTCTTTTGTAATTAATTTATAACTGTTTCTTATGAGCTGCTGATCTTGATATGTAAACATGAGAATCTGTAGGCCAATTTTGCCTGCGTATGTTGTTCATTCGACAATAAGCAGATTCTTACTAATATTAGGCAAACATAATCATTCCTACTTATGACATTGCTTTATATTGCTCCTGTATGAAGTTTATGTCTTTGTGGTTGCTGCAACCTTTCTAATATTAATCATGAGTAGAGGATTATGTTTTGGTATATCTATGTGCTGCTAATTTTTCCTTTTCTTTTGCAGGGCAGTTAAAGCTAGTTATTCCCTTTCAATTCTCGAGATAGTTGTGGTTTGTGAGGTTGTGCATGATAAATTAATGCATACAATTTATTTGCATCTCAAGAAATTTTTTCGTGGTTCTCGCTTCACATATCAACCTTTTCTCAAGAGTATTCAAAGCAAACATAATTGTGGAGATATTGTTTGTGTTAGCGGTAAGGTGAGTTAATTTCTCCATGGTTTGTTCTTTTTGAAATGGACTTCAATTTTCACTAGCTAGTTATATGATTATATCTTGGACTAGGTCACCGTTTTCATGATACTTTAGGAAAAGGTTTTAAGTTCTACAGTCTTATTCCCTTATGTGATTTTGTTTTCCTTTTTATTTGTTTTTATTCTTTATTATATGCTAATTACACTTGTAGGATCTTATTGATCCTGAGGAAAGTTGTAATTGTTATCTTTCCATGCGATTTGATGATAAAAGCATTTCATTGGTGAAGTTCTCCCAAGTACACCTCAAATTCCCTTTAAATATAAGGCCTGCAATAAGCTGAGGAAAGGCCTTGTCATATGATAAATGAGAGGGAAATCTAATCATAAGCACCTGTATATTTGATAATTGTATTGTTATTGAGGTAGTCCCATTTTGATGCAGAATAATACATACCCTAATTATGTGGTCCAGTCAGTTGTACTTAGTGTTGTTAATAAAGCTAGATTCTCTTGAAGTACTAAGATTCCAAATTGCATGAAAGTTTGATGCTTATATTATATGTTATATGAATTCATATTTTTTTTTGTCAATGCCATCTAGGTTCCAATTTTTGTCATCTTCACAGATGTGGTATCCTTTAAGTTACTACGTCGTTTTTTACATTAACTAAAAAAGTTTTTTGAATTGTACATATTATAACGTTTTTCTGTTGTTAGTCCTTATAAACAAGACCTTTTATGACAATATCACTTAGCCTATTGTTTTAAATATCAATAGTTATTTTCTGCCACATTCTGTTTCAATAGTTTTTTTTCTCTCTATAATGGAATTTCCTGTACCCATCCAACTTATGGGTCATTGTATTATGTTGTATGTATTCAGGAACTGTTGTTCTTTCTGTGGTCCATGTAGATTTACTTGACATGATATTTCCACGAAGTAACTTCAATGGAGGTTTTCTTTTTCTTCTATATGCAACCATGTGCCATTTCATATGTTTAGTTTCCTCTCATATTTTAGCATCCCAATACCAGAGTGAAGTCATTTTTTGAAGCATTTTTTCAAGACTTGTACTTATTTGCTGTTAGGTTAGAGCTATGGGTGCAAAAGATCACTTTGAAATGAGGGAATACAACATTGATGTGCTAAAAGATGATGACAGTCCAGCTCTTCACCCAGAAGGGAGGCCATATCCTATATACCCCTCTAAAGGAGGTGTAAATCCTACTTTTCTTAGAGACATTATTGCAAGGTTTGTGAATCATTCCTTTGGGTGGTTTGCGTGCATTATTATTACAATTCCGACTCTTCAGATTTCTTTTTGGTAATATTTTATACTAATTTTGCTATTGCCTATATTTAACAAATACATTTTTTGCACGAAAATTTTGTAACAATGTTTGAGGTTCCAATTGGATTCAGTATATTCTGGATCAACTTAAAAAGCTTGTTGCATTGGGGATTTGATTTGGTATTCCTAATTTACTTGGCTAATTTGGCCATTTGTTTGTACATGTTTTTAGAGGAAAGTTTTAACTTCACAACTATAACAGTTATGATCTATGGAAGTGAGTATTGGAGGGAACAGAGATGTTATTGAAATGAATCTAGCTGAGATAGGAGTGACGATATTATGAGTGGACGGTGTTGGATGGGTAGAATCAAATGACTGTCTTTGAGAAAGGGTGGATGTTGTGTCTATTGAGGAGTAAGAGAAGGATGCTTAGGGCATGTCCATGCCAACCCATGGATGATGTATATAAATGTGAGAGAATATTGTCAAGAGAAGGGATGAAGAAAGACAGAGTTTGACTTGGATGGTGATTATTAAAAATAAAAATTCCAAAGTTGAAGATCAGAATTTAACAACAATGAATAGAAAAGAGGGTTGGTTTGATAGAGAATGGCTTAGCCCATTATTGGGATTCTGGGAACATTCTAAAAAGGATGAGCTGTATGGGAAATCAGTTATGATATGTTGGCAAAGGGTATTTCTGGTATAGGGCTTTAGTATTTAGGGGGAGAATTGGATTTTGGTTATTGTTAGGCTTCTTTCAGCAGAGGCTTTATAATGGATACTGTAGAGGGAAGATTCCTCTTTCCATGGGATAGCCACTTGGTTGGAGGCAGTACAGTTACCCCATGCTGGTGATGAAAGAGCTCAACAACTGATACAGGAGTTAGCCATTTAACCGAGACCTGATGAGCCGCCCTACTCTTCCACCGAAGGCCTCAGTGAAGTATCCTTTTATATACAATCAATAGTTTTTACTCTCTTCTTCCTCCTCCTATTCTCTCTTAAATTCTGTCTATTCCTTCCTCTAATTCTTCTCCTCTAACTCTCTATTTCCTCTGTTTCTGGTTACTATGTACCGTTGGGTTTTCCCCCTGACACACACACATTCATATATATATGTGCTTCCATAAGGGTTCCCCATGGCTGATCTATCCCAATTATATGGTTTTCTTCCGGTTTTGACGGCTATGTATGTATGCATGCATGCATGCATGGCTGTCTGTCTTGACAATGATTTCTGAGGAGTTGGTTAGTTACATGCATCTTCTTAACTTTGCATAATATATTAATAACAATATAGGCTTTTAAACAGAAGCTGTAGTAATATTTTTTTTTGTGTTTCAGAGCTGTACTTTCCTTGGCTCCCGATATTGATCCCATTCCAAAAGATATTAAAAGGGACTTCAGACTTTTACATCTTCATGATGTAAGTATATTTCTTTAATGTGTTACACTTTTTTTGTTGTTTCAAAGTTTTTATTGAATCACTATTGTTTAGTTATATTTTGATACTGGTTTTTTTTTTCTGGTTCAGTGCTTTAGAATTGCAAGAAACTAGTCAGTGTACTTGCACGTGTTGCATGGGTAAAATAATTTTCTTGTGGACAACATCTATTCTCTTCGTGTTTTGCACATTTTTGAATAAGTTGCCACTTGATTATTTCTTATTCACTGCTCCCTTTTTTTTTATCATAACCACTCCATTGCATTTGAAATCCTGTAACTCAGAATTAACATCTATGCAATCACACTCTGAATTTTTGTCTTTATTATGGATTTATAGTTGCTTCTCATTGATTCTTTATCTTTAAGATCACCAATCATCTCCTTTAAAACAACTCAAGAACATTAAATACATATAAAAGGGATAGCTTCTGTGAACTAAATTCTGTGTCGTGAACTCATAATCAAAGTGCAGTCTACCATTTATTAATAGAGAGAAGAAAGTAAAGGAGATGAAAATTCATTATTCATAATTTTTGAGTTAATTTTGAATGTGGGCGTATGAGCCTAGAGCAGTAATGCCTATGTTGCTTTTTGTAGTACCCTTGAGTTAAACATAAGGCACAGTGCACACATGTAAAAGTTTTTTGAAGAAAGATGACTAGTAAATGAATGACGAGTGCTGGGGAAGTTGAGTCCCGAGATTTTGCAGAACAATAATCCATTTGTTGTGTCTGAAATGAACTTGAAATTTACCATCCAAGGTAAGGGTTTTGACTAGCCGCAGTTAGAATTTGGATATAAACCTTATTGGTCATGCAGACTTAGAATTTGTTTTCAGAGTCATAACATTTTTCTTAA
The DNA here is from genome assembly GCA_948277035.1 of Euphorbia corollata. Classification (NCBI taxonomy): domain Eukaryota; kingdom Viridiplantae; phylum Streptophyta; class Magnoliopsida; order Malpighiales; family Euphorbiaceae; genus Euphorbia; species Euphorbia corollata. The sequence goes on along the minus strand of CAOJBI011061733.1, from coordinate 5,767 downwards.
TTGTCTTTCTTTACTTGGATGTTTTGTGCTGGAGTCTTTGCATTGATGTAGCTTTCAATGCTTTCAATGCCATGTCATGACTATAGCATATATTTTGATAATATTGCATGTTTTCTTGAAAATGTAGGCATACATGGGGATTCACAAACCAAAGAGTGCAGTTGAGGCTGATTTAGCTCGTAGGAGGTTCATATTTGATGAGTTCTTTTATTTACAGGTGATAATTGTATCTCTTTGATTGCTACAAGAAATGTTCTTAAGTTATTTAATCTCTTACGACTGTCATCGTGAAGTCATTACGATATATTATTGGTTTCATTTACATCCTTTGTCATCCCTAATGCCCTTCCTGTTTCTTCCTAAAGCAAATTTTATTACGTGATTACATTAAGTTTGTGCCATAACCATTTGTTTTGAACATTATATCTATTTCTTTATGGTAAATTTCATTGCAACCCTTATTCATAATTTCTCCCCTTGTATGCTCTACACAAACATAACTCACCGCTTAAAAGGGTGCAAAACATTTGGAGTGTGTTTAACATGATAAATGTAGATAATTTTGAAAGTTAAAATCCTTTGAAAGTATTTTCACAAACTCTCTTGATATTTGATCTTGTTCAAAAATTTTAAGAGGCTTGCGTTTGGCATGAAATAGAACTGGGTGGGTGTTTGGGACTATTGGATACAATCATAATTTCATGGCAACAATGGTAATTCATGGTAGGTCAAGATCATCAATTTATTGCTAAGCTATCATAGATTGCAGATTCGTGAATGATTTTGCATAGAGTTTGTATTCTTTACCTTGCAATTCTTTCCTTGTTAACGAGTTACATGTGCTGATTGTCTTTGAGGCTTTTTTTACTATCATTAAATTATTTTTTTCTTCGATCATCTATGGTTGAGCATATGTTTTTGAGCAGCTAGGACGGTTGTTTCAAATGCTTGAAGGTCTTAATACGAAAATCGAGAAAGAGGGGTTACTGGACAAATATAGAAAACCTGTACTAAATTCTCTTTATATGGAGAATTGGTCCAGTCTCACCAAGAAATTTCTTGAGGCTCTTCCGTACTCCCTTACTTCTAGTCAACTGACTGCAGTTTCGGAGATTTTATGGGATCTAAAGCGACCAGTTCCAATGAATCGCCTCTTGCAGGTTAAAAGTTACAAATAATTTGTCTGATCTTTTATTGATTAACAATAATGGACGTGTTTGTAGTTGTTTTCATGTTCATATTCTGTTTTGAACTTGTATAACCACCTGAAAGTTGACGTCTCCAATGTGCTAACTGCTAACTTTCAAATGTACTTTAGTACTAACTGGACTTCATTTACTTAGAACACTACTAGAAATACTAGGTTTTGTAGACTGGGGAAGAAATTTTGTCGTTTCTTTTCTCTCTCTTCTGAATATTTAATTTGCTTTGCTAAAAATGATTTATGAAGCACACCATTTCCATAGTTGTTCCACTAGAGGTGCATAGAAATGAAAATCCCTGTCAGAGTGCTTACAGAGTGTAATTGATTTGATTACTTATACCATCCTATCTTTTCTTGCATCAGTTTTCCATTTAAGAAATCTTCTGCTTGACCAGCGTAATTAGGGATGAGAAGATTTTTCTTAGATGAATGTTCCTATGCTTGATCATAGAAAAAGCAGCTGTGAAGAACTGTCGATTTTATGGTCTCATTTTATCCTTATGTGGCTTTTTGGTACATTTTTGTGTCACTACCAAGATGTTCCTCACTATAACAATTCTTATATGATTAAAAAACCAAAGTAAATTCAGAAAAATATTTTAATTGATCAGATAGCTGCACATTTATGGTTGCGTGTAACTTGAATCAAATTAGGTCTGAACATCAGAAGCAGGAAAATATGCCTATCACACAATTAAAACAAAATTATACCTAGTAACGAGTACTTCATATTTGGGCTATCTCTTATGTGTATCCTTGCCTGGTGAAATGAACTCTTAGAAGAGGAAACATATAATGGTGAAGTAGTATAGAAATTAGGTGCTTTTTGAACTGTGGCATTTGAGAATATAATTTTTTTTTTTTTTTTTTGAAAAAGGCCATCTGCTAATCGTCTGAAACTTGTTTCCAGGGTGATGTTGGATGTGGTAAAACAGTGGTAGCATTTTTGGCATGTATGGAAGTTATTGGCTCTGGTTATCAGGTTGGTCTTATATTTATAATGTAAAATTCATCTTTTTAATCCAATCAACTTGCGAATATCTTCAACATTATGTGAATTAACACAATGAATATAGATTGAATTTGTTTTTATTGTTCAGATACAAATATTTGTAGACATTCTGTTGTTTTTTCAAATCCTGACTGTAATTCTTAATAAGGCAACGCCATTTGTTTCTTTTTATTGGATCCATTTCACCCTGTAGGAGCCTTTCCCAGTCAGGACTTTTACTAGGAATCAAACTCGAGATCTAGGGTAAGTGACTAGAGGCCTTTACCACTCAAGACTACCTTAATCGGTAGCAAAGTGTTATTTATAAGAGTGAGGTAACCTTCCTCCTTCAAGGCGCCCTTCGGATTGAGTTAGGCTGGGCATCTGAGTGAAGGTTTCAATTATTGTTGAACTTCAACACATGTTAGATGAGCTTATGTTGTACATAGACCCAAGGGACATCAGGCACATTTTTATGCAGAGATACAACTTACAAGTAAAAAGTATTATGAACATTTTTAGTGAGCTTATTAGCTCAAAATTTTTTTTGGTGTATTTAAGTATCCCAATAGCTAGCTATAAAAGTAACGTGTCATTTATACGTGTGAGGCAATTCTCCTCCTCAAAAGGTGTACATTTTGGAGTGAGGTAGGCCGAAGTTTAACATTGTGGAGTAATTTTGATCTCTTAATATTGCATGGAGGCGGTATTTAAGTCTATGGCTGATTTAATTTGTTTCTTTAGGCAGCTTTTATGGTTCCAACTGAATTGCTTGCTGTCCAACATTATGAGCACTTGCTAAAGTTGCTAGATGCACTGAAGCTTGACCAATCGTATTCAAAACCTTCTATTGCATTATTAACAGGTTCAACACCATTGAAACAGGCTCGGATGATTCGTAAGGCATGGTTTTTAATTAGCTGATTTACTGCATTTAAGTAATGATCTATAAGAGTAAACAATTCGCTCATTTTACAGGATCTCCAAAATGGAGACATCTCCATGGTCATTGGAACTCACAGTTTAATATCTGACAATGTAGAGTTATTCATTTTATGTATAGCGGTAGTGGATGAGAAACACCTCTTTGGTATGATCCAAAGAGGAAGGTTTAACAGTAAGGTAGTTAGTCCATTGTCTGCATGATGGTGTTTTATTGGGATATCTATTAATATAGTTTCAGTGGTTGTTGCTAAGTTTTGTGTTGCATTGCATCCTATCTATTGATTCAGTACAGATTTGTCTATAAAAATGAGAACATATAATTTCATATTTTATAGTTGTTTGAGTAATTGATTGATTCATAATGTGTATTTGGTGCTCCAGTGCTTGGGATAAATGTCCGGTTTTTCTCTTGGAATTTCTATAACTAGATTAGGAAATCCAATTCTATTAGTCTACTATAAGCCCATATTGAATAATAGTTTCATGTGGGAACTTCCAATAAATCTGTTTGGGAACTCTGGCCTTTTGTGCATATGTTGTATTTGGAGTTGAAAAGTGCTAAGTATCAGAAGTTTCTTTGTAATACACACACCTATGAATTTGGTATTTGATCCTAAAATTGGTATTTCATTATTTTATCTTGGATATCTGATTCTTGCAGTTATATTACAACTCTTTAAGTAAAATTGCGGAAGCCATTACTGATGGGTCTTCAAAAGGTGAAGTCAGTATGGCGCCCCATATTCTTGCTATGTCAGCCACTCCTATTCCAAGGACACTTGCTTTGGCATTGTATGGGGACATGTCCTTAACACAAGTAAGTTATTTGATCAGCTGGTTTGCTCTTTAGTAGTCTGTTGTCATTTTGAGTGTCTAGGGATAAAGTCTTCTTTTCTTGCTTTTGTTACTTAGATCATTTATTACTTGTATAAAGAGTGATTAAACACCAATCTCTTTGCTTATTTAGTAATCTTTTTTTGTTGGAAGACTTTTGTGGGATTTAGAGCTTCAAATAATATAGTTTTATAGACATGATTTTTCAGCTTTTATTCTCAAATAAATAGCTTCATGTCTTCTTCTTGATGCATATGGCTGCGATGGGCGTCTTCTTCTTGATGCAGGTTTCTTACATGTTCTTTCATTTTATTTCTCTATACATGCTGCATTCAAGTGATTAACTTGGTGTATCTATTTGCTTTTATTTGTTTTTCGGCAAAATTTTCAAGCTTGTTATTTCATTTATTGGAACCTTTTTTGACAGAAGAAAATTGTTGCCTTTGTGTTTCCTTACCCTTATCCTATCCTACATAGGCTTATTATTTCTGGATTTCATTTCCTTTGATGGGCTGCATGAAGCTATACTCACTCTAAGTTGAACTTATTATGCAGGTATTTTATTTTTTAGATTGGGTTAAGCACATGCTAAATGATCCAAAATTGTTCCAAGCCTTTTTAAGGATCACTTTGACATGTGTAGTTGGTGTTGCTGGTATTGCCCTAGGAGTTGGTACTGCATCTGGCTACATCTCTCCATGGACTGGCCGGTTTTACTCTCTTTTGGACCCTACATATGCTAAGGATCATATACCGATTATTGCATCAGTGTCTGAACATCAACCAACAGCTTGGTCATCTTTCATGTTTGATTTTCATATCCTTCTTTTCCTTTTCCCTGCTGGACTTTATTTCTGCTTCAAGCGGCTATCAGATGCTACAATATTTATTGTGATGTATGGCCTCACAAGCATGTATTTTGCTGGTGTTATGGTTCGTTTGATTCTAGTGGCTACACCTGCTGTGTGCCTTATCAGTGCTATTGCTGCTTCAGCCTCTATAAAAAATTTGACATTGTTGCTAAGGTCTAAGAACAAGGCTGTCCAAACTGGTTCAACGAAAGGAACTAGCAGCGGGAAGGTTTCATCCAAGGTGAGATTTCCTTTTACTCGGCTATGGTTTTTCTTTTATTGTTATCTATTGGCTAGAGGAATTTTTTACTCTATAAAGTAACATGCTGGGCTGTTTTCATCATATGGGCATTGAAGGGTGCTTCCCCGGCCAAACACGCACACATGCCTGAAAAGAGGAGAATTATCTTTTATTCTTCCTTTGTCCTGCTGAAGCTAATAACTGTCAGCCTTACTAATTTTTATGCACAAGCAGGGTTTACTTGATCAATCTCAGCCTTTCCAAAAAAATGGTGCTATTGTATTGCTTCTTGGTGCATTTTACTTGCTCAGCCGGTACGTAACACATTGTACTTGGGTGACATCAGAGGCGTACTCATCTCCTTCAATTGTCTTGGCCGCAAGGGGTGCCCATGGAAGGGTGATGTTCGATGATTATCGTGAAGCTTACTTTTGGCTACGGCAGAATACACCTCAAGATGCTAAGATCATGTCATGGTGGGATTATGGGTATCAAATTACTGCAATGGGGAACAGAACAGTTATTGTTGACAATAATACCTGGAACAATACACACATTGCTACTGTTGGACGTGCAATGTCATCTTATGAGGATGAAGCATATGAGATAATGAGATCACTTGATGTTGATTATGTATTAGTTGTCTTTGGTGGTGTTACAGGTTATTCTTCGGACGATATCAATAAGTAAGGCTCAATAAT
>CAOJBI011061463.1:0-10298 GCA_948277035.1 Euphorbia corollata | reverse complement strand
AACCAGAACCTCTCAAGAACAAGCTATCAATAACGAGAACTACTGATACTTAACAAACAGAGGACTGAACAAGCCACACAACCAAGACTAACATGCAACCCTAAACCACAGAATACCGAAATCAGCAAGCATACCGTTCAACCCCTTTCTCCTCTTTTATATAGCAAATCAGTAACCGCCTTAACAACCACCATCACGTGCAGTTTTTAATCATATCACGCGCCTGAATCTCCAAGGAGTTTAACCGGAAATAGCAGGGGAAAAATGAAAAAAGCTAAACAGAAAGGGAGAAGAAGAAAATAGGCGCAGTCGGTGAAAGAAAGGAGAAATAAGGGTGAGAGAGGCAGCAAAGAACTTATAAAGCTAGGGTTATAGGAAACGGGCCCGTGAGCTTTTAACCAAACAAGTTGAAGCCAACACTTATTTTAGACTTAACATTTACTTTTTTACACCCGAGCAGGTTTTATTTGAATAGAAACGGAGATTTCAATTTTCTCTTTTTAACAAGAAGTTGACATGTGAGGTTTAATAATGAACTAATATTTTGATTAAAAAAATAAACTAATATACTTTTGTCAAGTTAAAAAAATAGTATAAATAAATTCAAGTATGCATTGTGCCAAAATTTTAATGAGAAATATGAACAGAAGCATGACTGGAACAAAAAAACCTTTACTCTGGAATAATGATACAATCCATTATCTGATTAAAAATTCACTATTCAAATGCTTAATTCAAATAATTATACAAACAAGGATTTACTTTAAGAAAGTGATCTATCTTATCTTACCTTACCTTATTTAAAACTACATCTTTGGAAATTTTAATATGATTTGATTTCAAATTCAAAAAAACATTCCAAGGATAACATTGAAAATTTTAAGAAAATAAAATAAAGAGCGGAAAGCTAGTATATACCAATTATTGGGAAAGGCATTCAAAAAGCCAAGGTTTAATCACTATAAAAAGAGAAAAAAAGAAAATGGAAAATGGTATATTCCAGTATTTGTCATATGACGAATGTATTTTAACTTTTTTTTAAGGATTAAAATTTCTTAAATTTAAAATAAATTTGAATAAATTTTATCCATCCGAATATGTGAAGATTGATTCCAATAGGCGAAACTTCGGGAGGCCGAGATGTATAGTAAATTTTGTCCACGATATAGCGAAATAAGGAATATGGCTCACTTGCTCTAGTTGGGGCGTGGATGTTAGACTTTTCTTCGGATACATAGACAAATCGAAAGTGGGTCCCATGTGTGTGCCCCAAAATGGGTAACCGACGCCGTCAGATGCGGAAACTTGCATCAGAGCCGCACAAATTCTGATGGAAGTTATTATGTTACATTAAAAATCAAATAACATTTTATCATATGCTTGTTAGGGTCAATGAGATCAATATACTTGGTCAGCTTTCTAATGTTTCAGAAGAGTAGTGCATTTTATAGTGATTTAATTTTTTTTACATAGTTATAATTTTTTTTCCTTAATAAGTATTAATGACTATAAAGAATAAAGTATGATGATTTTGTAAAGATAATAAGGAAAAAATGCATAAATTAAGTCTCAGCTTTCATTGTTTTATAAAAAAACTAGTTAGTTTGAAAATAATCCAAATGCGAGGTTTAGGCCATTTTTTCATACTTTGTCCAGATCCATCAAAATTCGAGGATAAACAGTCAGAAAAGACAATTATAAAAGAAGGAAAGAAGCTATAAATTCCAACTAAATAATGACACAATTGTGCACTTTAACCTACAAATAACCTTCTATAACAAAAGACCTTGAATGGAGGTCAATAAATCACAAAAACTAGCCATGAGTTATCTATACAAGTTTGGCTCATGGTTCCCGATTTTCATCATCGACTAGTTTTTCGTTTTCAGTGATGTCAAAATTTTTCCACATTTTAAACAAGATAATGTATCTAAGGCATTACAAGTCAACAATCTCACATACAATATATATACCTATAATGATCCCAAATAAAAGTTGAGGGGCAAAAGGAGAGTGAAGCAAAAGAAAAAGGAGTGAAAAGAAAGAGAGAAATGAGGGAGGCGAGTGGGGTTAGGCCCAATATTCTTCTTGGGATTGATGCGGTAGAAAGACCTCAAATTCTGCTATAAATACGTCCCTTCCCTTACTCTCTCTTATATCTACCCCTCACTTCTCTCTTTCACAAAACAATCCTTTTTCTTGTTCTAGGGTTTCAGGCAGAGTAGGTTAGATTATCAGTTAAAAATCAAAATCCAAAATCCCCCAAATTTTTTAAATGATCCTCTCTGTATTCTTCCACAGCTTTCTTGAACTGCATCGATTCATCTCTCTGTTTTCCATTATGGGTTTGATTAATTAATTCTTTGCGGTTCAATAAAGCTGTGGGAAGATACAGACAGGTTCAAGTTCAACTACGATCTCCTCCTTTCCCAATCCGATTCAGTTTCGGTACCTCTCCTCTCCTCTATTCAATCTATTCTTTTTACTTTAATTGTTGGATCTCTCTATTATTATTTTGTTTTAATTGTTGGATCTCTGCTTTCTTTTCTGATATACTATGAATCATTTTTGTTTATTTATTTGTGTTAGACAATTTTTTCTACATATGAAGCAAGATTTTGAAACAATTCATCCACATTTGAAGCCAGAATTTACTGGATAATTTTTTTGAAATTTTGGGATGAAAGAAAATGTAGTGTGTTTAACTCAAAATTTGGTTTGTTTGTAGTGTCATTTCCTAATTAGGGATTTGTTTTTTTATATGTTATTTTTGGTCGTATATACAAGCTTTATGGTGACCCATGTGGAAGTTTCAATTTTTCAGCTGGATCTTAGACACAAAGAAAGCCATGATATGAAATTAATAGGCCACCCAGTTGATCTCTGTATACATCTTGCAAGTTGTTCCGAATCTCTATTCTGGAAGAAATTCAATTAGTTTTATATACATAATAAGTAAATTTTGTACATGATCTGAATTAAAATATTCAAGAAACAAAGATTCTAAACATTCATAATCTTCCTTGATCTATGAGGACCATATCTTCTCTTCTTCAACTGATTATGATGCTTTTCTATGTTTATATATATGTGTGTGTGACGCGATTAATATAGTAACATAACCAAACAATGTCAGGGTTAACTGCCTATTTGATATGGCATGATTTTGTTCTTTTTTTTTTCGGTTGCGAGGATGTTGAGCTCTCTGAACAACGTCTTTTTTTTTCGTTTGACAATGTTCGTTGACTGATTAAGATGTTTTTGTATGTTATGTCTTGATTAGAGTAATAATGCAAGGAAATTAGGTCAGGATTAATTGCCTATAAGATAGGGCAGGGTTGTGTGATCTAAATTGTTGGTATGCAGATTGGATGTAGAATATAAATGGACCCCAAAAGCTAAATTTCTCAATAGCTTTTTTATCCTCCATAAAAGGCCCCTATTCAATTGCTATATAGTTAGGTGAAGCTTTAAATTAATGGGATCCCTACACAACAATTAATTTCAACAATTATACAAGTGATTAGAAGAGAAATTAGGGTTCAATTATTTCAAAAACAAAATTAGTTTGAATTATGCGTTCCCAGACGGAGGTAAAGACAAAACAAAGTGGGAAGAAAATGTTGTATAGATCAACTAAAAATAAAGAACATATTGTCTTGTCTTGTTAGGACTTAAATGTCTTGTAACATGATTTCTTTAATTTCTTAGTGACTTGGTATGCTTTGATGAAAGTTAAATTATCATATGGTTTATAATTGTACCTTCGTTGGTGTTTGTCATTTACATGAGACAAACCTAAATTTTAGAAAAAATTTTAAAGTTGTATTCTCATGAACATTTGAAAGTCGAACTAATTTGAAGTAGAATGAATTAAAGTCCGACATAACATGACATAAAACATTGTAAATAAAATAATATAACGAATTTCATTTTTTTTTAAAAGTAATTGGATGATGATATGTGGTCAATTTTCACTAATTTTTGGTTGATTGGTATTTACACATCTGGAAAAGGAAAGAATAGTTTCGAGTGATTATTACTATAAATTATATTATAGTACAAATTGGATTATTTACCAAATAAAATATTGTTTGGAAGATTGTAATTTTTCGGAAATGAAATGATTAAAATCTCAACTCTTTAAATTGTTTCTTCTTCGCCACGAACCATTCAATTAAATATGGATTTGATCTCATATGAAACAAATAAAGGACTTGCTTTTGCTAGATTGACATCTTTCGGTATATAAAAAAAACATCAAAGAATTATGGACTTAAATGGGTTGTTCTAATTCTATGTCTTCTTCAATGTTTTGAATGAGAAACATGTGAACGGAGTCAAAACGAGAAGGAAATATTTATTCAAAATATCATGATTAAAGTGAAAAATAGGAGAAAGAAACTGGAAAATAATAATATGTTAAAAAAAATAAGAGATATTAAGCAAAATACAAAATTCAAGAATACGGATTTTATTATATTTCTATTCATTATATAAAAAACTAACCGCGATTTTATATATTAGCTTTTATTGTAAATTTTGTTTTTTTATGTTTGGAATTGGTAAAAAAAATTGTGATCAAATAATAAAAGTTGTTTAATATCGAAAAAAATAAAAGTAATTGTTCGATGAGGTTCTGAAACACCCGCTGGAGTTTTTTTTTTTTTTTAAGAGATTCACGGGGTGGTAGTTGGATCCATCCAATAAAATGGGTGACATCTTCTTTTTCACAGATCATACCAAAATATATGTGGCACATCTTTATGTTTTTTTGCCAACTAATCCAAATGCTATATACATACCTACTTGCCCTAATACTCTCTTCTCTTTTTTTTTTTCCTTTCAATTATAATATTAATACTGTACAGACGTTGCTTTTCTATTATATTGATTATAATTTTGTAAATTTCAATTCTCTAAAGCCAGTTCATCACTTTAGACAAGTGCCACATATGTTGATTAGTTCCACTAATGGTGCATGCTTAAAGCAAAACCAACTGGATCCAAGAAGGTGGTTTTTTAGACTCCTGTCTCTTTAATTTCTTACCATTAAGTCAAAAAGGTTTCATCCGTTTGTCTGATTTTTAATTAATTAAATTAAACTGTTCTTAATTGGGTTGGGAAAAGCTTAGATTTTCTTGTGCTTTGTGAACGTGAAAACAGAGAATATGGGGTTAAAAAAAATCTGCAATTGATTAATAATCCCAAAGAGATGAAAATTATATGTAATTATAAATAATTAAATAATGTATAATTATAATATTATTATTCCACATCTCTTTGGTTGTGTTAGTGCTGTAATGTTTTGTCTTATTGATTTATATTATTTGATCTGATCTGGTAATTATTCCAATTATTTAATAGTTTTAAATCGGCTTTATTATCTGTTATTTCTGTGAGAAAACATTGGCTTAAAAGTTGACATAGATTTGTGGTTTAAATTAATTTAAAAGCCAACCAATTGAAACAATCAAATTTAAGTTTATTTTCGCAACTGATGCAATGTATTCTTCTAAATTCTTTCTGATTTAATTCTTTATTCTTGTTATACCTTTACACACATGCTTACAGCTTAGTTTCATCTAATATATTTTAATTGGCAGAGATCATATATATTAATCAATTGGGCAGTACTTATTTTGAGATGGGATTATGATTTGTACAAATACATATTTTAAAATTTGTTCTTTTAAGTTCAAACAATTTGAAAATATGGATTAATTGAAAGCAAGTATTTCATTAAATCAATCATATGAAGGCCCTTTCCGGATCGTACTTCCCGAAATTTCAGAAAGCTGCTTTTAGACTTGAAAAACACTTGCTTCATTTTGTTTAAAAACCAGTGTTTTAAAAGGCGTTAGGCGCTAGTCGGGCGGCTAGAGCTTCCAGGGGTCTAGGCGGGGACAAGACGGATTAATATTTTTTAATTTTTAATATTTATTAATGAATTAGGATTATAAATTTAAATAGCACAAGAATTTTTACATAAAAAAATTAAAAATACATTTAGCAACACCTTTTTGGTCTTTGGCGACACTTTATTGGGCGTTAGCGACACTTTTTTAAGTTTTAGCGACACTTTTCTAAGTTTTGGCGACACTTTTTTCTAGGCGGCGCCTAGGCCATCCAATTATATAAAATCGCCGCCTAGGCGCCGCCTTGGCCGCCTTTTAAAACACTGTTAAAAACAACTTTTATATAATTTGAGAAAACACTTAGTTAAAATCGATTTTACGTTGCTTTTCCAAGCTCAAAACCTGATATAACTCCGAAAGCCACTTTCACTAAAATAAAGGCGTGTAAAATTATCTTTTAAGGACAACATTGTTTGGAGACTGGAAAAACAATTTCAAACCAATAAGAAAATGCACGAACATGTTTTTATAAAATGCAGATCGAAAAAGCTTTTTAGATTGCACATGTAAAGCTCAAATTAGCTCTAAAAAGCACTTTCACTTAAATACTTCCTACTAATCACAGTTTTGGATCGGCTAAAAACACTTTCACTAACATCAATCTCAAACTACCCTCCAATCGAATTTGAAATTCAAAATTTATACAAAGCATTATTGTGTGAAAAATTGGAAGATTCCTTGTCCTCGCAAAGAAGTGAAATACATTTATAATGTTAGAATTTTGGTACAATTATATGCAAGGTCACCAAAGTTTGGCTTTTGTTATATGCATACATATTTTGAACTCTCACATCAATTAAATAGCGAAAGGTTTTTGGCATGTACTCTAATATTTGAGACTTTAAATGCTTCATATAATATAAAGGACCAATATATATATATATATATATATTTGGTAATATTTACAAGTATCTCTTCCGGAATTCAGTCACAGTTAAGGTTCTCGTCTTTCAATAAATATATTTTGTGGGATTCGAACTTAGTTCTCCTTCAACTTACACAACATATGTTACTAACTGAATTATGGACAATCAAAATATATAATACATAGTTTAAAATTAATTAAATTTTCAAATAATAGCGACTTCACTCTTGCATTTCCCCACCACATGGACAAACCAATAGTATTGCTTTTTTCTGCCATTTCCCTTTCATTTCTCCATAATTTCAATAGGGTACATTTTTAGCTACTTGTTATAATAGTATATTAATTTCTTTCAATTTTAAATTGCACCCATTCCTTTCAGTTATTTATAGTGGTGTACATTTTTATATGAATAATATATGTCATATCATATGCCATCATGTACACGATTTCATTAAGTACAAGATCAGTGGAGTTAATGTAACAATGTTTAATCCTATGTTCAGCAAAATTCTTTTGTCAATTGAATATAAATATGTTTTTTATATGTTTTTTTCTTGGATATATTGGTTATCCATATTTAAATAAACAACTATAAGTGATATATAAGTTGGGTAACATATTAATGGTATAGAAAACATTTAACAATTAAAATGAGATGTGATATACTCTAGCCACCATTTCTAAGTAGTTCATTTTGCTTTTATTTTCTTATCTCTTTTATTGGTATGCATTAACCATCCTTCATCTAAAATTTTATTCAATTATATTATATTATTAATTCCGTAACACTTCTTCACCAAAAAAACAAAAATTATGTAAGACCATTTATGTATGAGAAGAAATTTGGAAGCCTTCAAAGGATAGCATCTGATCATACCAAATCGATTACTAAAGTGTTATTTACCGTCATCTTTTTGTTAAAATTTTCCTTCATTAGTATGTATTGTTTTTCTTTATACCCTTATTTTTGTAACCCACTAATTTTATACTTCACCTATATTAAATAAGTTAAACAAATAAAAAATATATTTACGAGATTAAAACTTGCCCCTTTCGACGGATTTGCGGACTTAAATGTGAAAATAATTAAGGTTATCTCCATAATATGCCCGATTGATCCAATTGCTTCATAAATGTGCTAGGAAATTCCGCCTATGTAAGAGTAGAGCTGTCGTCAGTCATGTCCATTCCATGAATCCAGCATCAACCTCGCATTAATATATATTATAGGACAAAAAAGGCTTTGAACTTCTACTTTTTCAATTTTTATATTGATCAATTTTTTTATTAAATGTTTTCTTTCCTATCTTAATAAAGAACTAAATAATAATGTTGAATAGGCTTGGTGTTCCGATTGTTAACGTTCCATTTTTTCAACTAGATTCAACATCTTGACACTTGCAAATACTATGCTTTGAATTGATTTTGATTTTTTATGTTGAATAGGATGGTTTTGAGTGTGGTGTGTTGGTAGAAATTAATGATGTGGGAAAGAGATGAATGTATTTTTAGAGATGAGGAAGTGTGTTAATGGAAGTTTCTTCGCGGGTGAAAGTGTTAGGATTTTAATTTCATATATTTTTTTATTTTAGATTTTTATAACTTATTTAACATAATAAATGAAAGGAAGGGTATAAAGAACAAGTGAACAACAATGAATGACGATTTTAATAAAAGAAAAAAAGATAAATAACAACACCTGATTAACAACGACCATATTAATATATTAAAGTTACTTTTTTGTTACCCCTTTTCACAAATGAAGATTTTTGTGATTTTTCTTGTCACCATGTGGTTGAAGGAATTTTAAAAATGAAGATATATAACTGTTGTTTCAATTTCTTTTTTTTATTAAATAGATTTTAAAAAATGATTATATAAATAGGAGGGAAAACTTAAAAAAAGTGTTATGTGGTTTCACTTATTTTCAAAAATGTGTTTGAGGAATTTATTTATTTTTTTCGAAAAAGGGGTTCTTGTTTGCATTTAATATAATCCTCATTTTTCCTAAAAAAAATTATGTCACGAAAATATGTAATTTGATTCCATTTTATCTAAATTTTTGCGATATGCCTAATAAAAATACAATACACATTAAGAACAAATTTCATAAATTTTTTAATAGTGTAAATTTTTTTAATTAAAAATTATAATAATGAACTTTAAAAATGATAAAAAATAAAAAAATATCCGAAAATTATTCAAATCATGACGTATAATTTTAAAATAATAAAATTTAATTATTAAAATATTGAATTATTTAAAATATTCATGTAACACCATTATTTTGAAATCACAAATCCTTGTTTGAAGAAAAAATTCCTCAGATCCCTTTAGAAAATGAGTGAAACCACCGGATTTTTTTTAAGTTCCCTATATAAATAATATTAAAGTTACTAGTACCATGCAAACAATTGAAACTAGTTAGATCAATTATGGAAAAGAAAAATGCATTTATATATAGAATCATGAATTGGGTTCATTTATTTTTTATATAAACAACCAGAAAACATAAATTTACTAAACTTTCATGTTTTTTTGGTACAAAGTAAAAACTGAAAGAAATTCCCGAGACCGAAGAACCATGATTGTTCCTGTCGATTCATCAAGAAACAAAAACATAATCGAAAGTGTACCTCAATTAGACATTATCGATTTATATTGATGAACGATATTTTCATTAACCGAGAATTGAATTGATCTTCTAGAAGATCCATAAAAAAACTGAAAGGAATTGAAGAGTAGAAATTTCAATTGTTCTTCCAATGACAAACCATCCATTTATAGAAAACTGAATTGGCATATCATAGACTATGACCTTACGCTTTGTTCCTATGATCATATTGACATCTAAAAAATCAATATTTATATATTTTACCACAAACTTATTTTGACTTAATATGACTACCACAGCATTTTAATATTCATATATGTTACCCAAACTTTATTATTCATTTAAAAATAAATCTAACAATCTCTCACTTGTGTTTAACATATATTATTGAAGAAAATGTGTACAATGTATCTCGAAAAATCTTGTACATTAATCACATAGATAAAGAACGTAAGAATTAGCTGTCACAATCATTGTGAGTCAATCCATTATCGTCATATTCATATATATTCTTAAATGACATACATCAATAAAATAGAGGAGGTTATAACTTTTTGATTATAATAGAATATTTTATGTATATATCAATCAAAACGCAACTGCATCAGATATATATTTTAATTTTCCTTTTTGTAAAAAAATTGTAGTAAAATGTTCATTAACCAGCAATGAGTAAAATTGTCAATTGAAATACAGTGATGGGGTTATATATATATTATGAATATAGTAACTATATGAAGGTACGTGGGTAGCTTTATTGTACTGAAATACCATGATGTGTCACATTATAAGTAGACAATCTTGAAAAAAGATAGACTGTTAATTGTTCTGATTTCAGCAAATTATACTTGTACATTAACAGTATATGCATAGTTTTAACTGTGTAAAATTCAACCAG
>CAOJBI011060189.1:0-12615 GCA_948277035.1 Euphorbia corollata | reverse complement strand
AAAGCCTTGGAGTGGTTTTGAGAGAATGTATATAACTGGTTTGATGCCAGATGAGGTAAATCATTCTGCTGTTTTAGATGCATGCTTAATTGGGTAAAGGTGAGGAGGTTTGAAGTTGGTATGAAAGAGGGATAGCCAGTGGGTTGGAAACCTGACCCGATTACTGTCTCTGCTTTGTTTGGTGAAGCTAGGGATTGTGATGGGATTAGGTATGTTTTGCAGGAAATGAGATCTTTAGGGATACAATCCTGGGCGGGGCATTGGATTTGTGGTTCGGATGAGGTCGAAAGGGAAATTGGTTGTTTGGACGCAATTGGCAAATCCGATCAAGGAGTACATCTCCGATGACACCATAAAAGCAGAAGTTAATCAACTTGCAACATATTTGACATGGGATTCTCCATTCTGTCAATTAGAGTTTGTAAGATTTGGTTAACAGCTAGAATGCTAAATGTATTGTCCTCTTCAACCAAAAACAATGTTGGATTAAACTGTTGAGTCTATTTAAGTTGGAATTTCATCAAGCAGAATTGCATTTGATAGATTTGATTTAGTATTGTTGACATTGATCAAAAACTCTTTAGTTGTCAATGTATTGTTTTCCAAGCGACTTCATTGCTAAGAGGTATGTCATATACACCTCTGTCATTTCGGATTAATGCTGGCTGCCATTTATTTAAAATCTTCTTTTGGTTTTATTTTACAATGTTGTTTAGATTTAACCCCAACACATTTTGTGATATTAATTTTTATTATTTTCTGAATATTTGTTATTATTACGCGTCACAATTTCACAAATAAATACTAATGTGGTTTTAGTCGGGCGATTGCAATCTGCGATGGTGTGACCCGACCCGTTGAGAAGGCTGGTTCTAAAAGGAAGGGTAGAATCGTCAAAGAACATGTAAGAAGGAAACAAAAAGAGCATAGTTTAGTTGGACGGAGAATTTTGGGATTTGGGGGGTAAATTTGTCATCTAATTTTAAAATCCATCCCTTTCCCAACTCCGCCTTTCAACTCTTCGGATTTTCCTTCTAAAAACATGAAATTCTTTTCTTCATCTTCTTCCTTTTACTGTTGTTAGACAAAATCAATTTGTAGATATCCTTGGCGTGTCAATTTTTATGGGAATTAAATCAGGTATATTTCTTTCATCTTTAATTTCCTTGGTTTGAAGCTGGGTAATTTCACTTTTCACTTCTGATTTTTACCTGTTTCTGCTTGATTATGTTACATGAATCGCATTAGTCCACTTTTCTGCTGCTTGATTGTGTTTATGTTTTGTAAATTTCAGTGTTTTTGCACTGAACTGAAAACTTGCTGAGGCTTTGAGTGTGCGAATTTAGTTGGATCAACTAACTACGTTTTTCCGTTTTCAAATAATTCATTTTTTGGAACTTCTGCTCTACTTTAGTTTTTCAACTTTGCACCATGGATATCAAAACTTCTCATTTTTAAACAATTTTAACTTAAATGACACTTTCATGATAAGTTAGTATTACTTACTTGTAACTTCTAATTTATTTTTAACTTTTAAGTTTCAAAAAAGGAATCATAAATACTTCACTGATTTTTAAGTTAAAATTTTCTTAATAAGTATCTTTTAAGAATAAATTAAGAATGAGAAGTTTTGAGAAACACCCCATTATCTATCGGTTTCGTGTATTTAAATGTGATCAATTCAACAAAAAGTATTGAGGAGAATTTGTAATTTTGACAGGTGGATCCCCAGACCAAGAATCAGTAGGGTCTGGGACAAAGAGGTCTAGTGTATCATCTAGCAAGTCTCGTTACCGCAAAGAGTTTCTTAATAGATTTTTGGACAGTGAAATTTTTACTTCTAAACTTGAAGAATGGTTTGAATCCATAGTTGAAAACTCAGTTACGGGAAAAGTTTTTGATGTGCCTTTTGAGTTGGTAGAACTGCAAAAGTTTGACTTTGCCTTAGAGGGGGTTTCATTTCAGCAGCTTATCCGGATGCCAAATGCTGTCTATGGCTCAACATCTGATGCTGCAGAAGCGAGTGCTTACCTTGCTATCGAAGATTTTTTACATGCCAGTATTAAGGGTTTATGGGAGGCATTTTGGGGTCAAGATGGTCCTTTGCCTTTCTCAGTTGCGTGTTTGTATGATCCGAACTTGAAATTCTACCTGGCCGAGAAAGCCATTGCAAATGGGAAGCTTGGTGGACTTTGTGCCACTGGTGTACTAGTGAACAACCCTGGACATCCTCATGGAAAGTGGAATCAAATTCTCGAATTGGCACTTCTAAGACCCGATATTAGAAGCCTTTCTGTAGGAAGTAATCAGCAGCCTTCGTTATCTGTTTTAGGGGAGGCTCTCTTCTATGCCCTACGCATGCTTCTGTCAAGAAGCTCGAGTAGATACAGCATTTGTCAGAATTTAAACAGTGCCTTTGTTCTGCTTGTTGATTCTCAGTATGGTGGGGTGGTAAAAGTTGAAGGAGATGTAAATAAGATGGAGTGTGATGTGAATAATGTTTACGAGTGTTCTGCTGACTGGATAAAAGGACATGCTAGAATCTCGGTATCTCCAGTTGATAGAATTTGGAACAAGCTGGGAAATGCCAATTGGGGAGATCTCGGTGCTCTACAGGTTCTTTTCGCAACCTTCCACTGTATTACACAGTTTGCAGGGATGCCAAAGCACTCAATCGAAGATTTAGCTGCAGATCATAGTTCACGCCTCCAAAAGAGAAGAGTGGAAAGGCGGTTGGGGGATATTCGAGTCAATGGAAATGGTACATACCCGTTTCAGCAGCACAGTATTTCTCCTGAAATCGTTGAAGTCCAGGATGAATCGGTCAAAATTGAATCTGAAAGTTCAATAATGAAATTAGAGGTGGGGTCTGTATTATGGTTGGAGGATTCAGACCAACAAAGGGGTTATCAGATTGTAGATGTTAAGAGTAACAGTGAATTCCAATATTACATTGTATCACCAGTTGAAGATCCAGGTAAATTGTTGTTTCTTTATGTTGGTTCGCATCCTTCACAACTTGAGCCAGCATGGGAAGATATGAATTTATGGTATCAAGTACAGAGACAAACCAAAGTATTGACTATTATGCGACAGAAAGGCCTTTCTAGCAAATATCTACCGCTATTGAGTGCCTCAGGTAGGATTATTCACCCAGGTCAATGTCGAAAACCTAGCTCTAGCAGAAACTGTGAGCACCCTTGGTGTGGGACCCTGATTCTCGTGACTACCCCAGTGGGCGAGACAGTAGCTGACATGGCAATTGCAGGCAGATTTGGTATAGACGAGGCAGTCAGGTGCTGTCATGATTGTTTATCAGCACTTGCTATCGCCTCATCTGCTGGCATTCGTCATGGAGATATTAGGCCAGAGAATGTAATTTGGGTGAGGTCTGGTTTAAGACATCCTTACTTTGTCCTTATTGGGTGGGGTCACGCGATTCTCGAAGACAGAGATCGGCCTGCCATGAATCTCCATTATTCTTCAACTTACGCTTTGCAGGAGGGTAAGTTATGCTCAGCTTCAGATGCGGAGAGCCTGGTTTATATGCTCTACTTTGCGTGTGGGGGGCCGCTGCCTGACTTGGATTCAGTTGAGGGGGCCCTGCAATGGCGAGAGACAGCTTGGTCAAGGAGATTGATTCAGCAGAAGCTTGGTGATGTGTCGACAGTGTTGAAAGCTTTTGCTGATTATGTAGACAGTCTGTGTGGGACGCCATATCCTATGGATTACAACATATGGCTCAGAAGGTTAAAGAGAAATATCAATGACGATGATCATGGTAAGGAAATCGAAACTTCTGGCTAGGATCTGGATTTCCCACTGGCTATGTTATTGGCAATTATTGTTTCCCTCGTTGACTGCTACGCAACATTAGAAGAAGTTGAAGTATTCCAGGCGCATCTTTTGGAGTTTTGCTGCACTGGAGTAAATAAACAGTTGAATATTTGGAGAATACTGTCCGGTGTTCGTTGCAGTCTGGAAATCAGCCATGTTTGGATGGGAACTTTTTCTGGTTATAGATTGTTGATTTTTTGTGGATGATCCTAAAATGGTGTAAAGGTTAAAAGTATGCTTTAGTATCTAATTTTTGTTGATGAGTTGCTTATGTATGGATGCTTATTATTTCTGAGATTCATTTGTAAAGATAATGAGAAGGTTGTACTCAAATTTGTGCAATTGTTTATGGCTGGGAATGTTTTTGTTTCCTGAAAATGAATCAAAATGTCAGACACTTCATTCTCATTTTATTCAACTTTATGCATATAAGAGATCTCAGAGCGGTCCAGCCAGTCTTGACACACACAAGTTAAAAGAATGTCACTGGATGCATGCCAATGGACGGACTATGTTTAAGGGTACTTGAGCTTTATACAATGAGCATACGAGAAAAGAATCAAATTAAAGAACTTCACATTAAAAACAGAATTGATTTCTCAGTTACAAATTATCCCATATGGACTTGTTCTCCAAACTTCAGCCACTACTTGCAGATTAGGCAAGATCATTTTACTAAGTAAGCTAATATGAAATAATACATTGAAAGGAGATTGTTCAATCAGATTTACCCTTTTGTTCTTTTTTCGGAGGTACAAGCAGCTTAAATGTCCATGCTGCCAAAAAAGTAGCTTGTATTGGTGCGACCCAGTATACGATTATATGCTCCTTGGTTATATGTTCCCTGCGTGCATAAGCCCATCCCATCACCTACAAGTTTTAACAAAGTTAAATCATCCTTCTTTATATATCAGATAATGCTTCATGTCGAAATAAATAGGTTCAGGTTTCACTTACAGCTGCTGGGTTCATGGCGCTGCCAGTTAGATCAGAGCCAAGTATCTGAAGAGCTAATTTAGAGATGCTTGCAATCCAGTTCTTCCTGAAAAAACTCCCAGACAAGTTTCTAGAAAGTGCAAGATAGATTATAGCAATTGCAAAAGCCAGCAACCCTTCAGTTAGTGCACCTCTCTGGATGTCAACTGTGAGGCGTGGCCCTGATGCCAATTCAGGGAAGGTCTTAATGATGTAACGAACTCCAGTGATAGACCCGAGTACCTGCGAAATGAATTAATTGCAATATGCATCTTTAACTTAACATTGGTTAAAAACAATCAAAAATTTCAAGATCATGAAAAAAATTATGCTTCATTTTACTGAATCCACAATCAAGTTAAACCAGTCTAGTGTCAACATAAGCAAAGGGGATTTGATTCTATTATTTAAAATATTAAATTTTAATTTCCACTTTCAGGCATTTGGATCGCATTTTCTCATTCTTCATTACAGTAAATGAGAGAGGGCGAAACAAAATTTACTATCACAGAAAGACAGCCATAGTATCTATGTTATCTTTAAGAATGCCACAGTTCTATTCCTTCCAGGACTGAAAGTAACAAACGAAGGACCTTTTTAACAATAAAATATGATAACCAATGCTTAGCAAGAAAGCAAGGAATGACCAATGCTTAGCAATAAAGCAAGGACGATAAAACAAAAAATGAGGTTAGTATGGGACAAGCTTCAACCAAACACATGATCCCAACTTATGCATAAAATTGGTCAATTCCTTGTAGCTCACTGGAAACATCAAACCAAGGAACAACTTAATGAAGCAAAATATATATAGCACATTCAAGTTTGATTGATACTGCCTCAGACACGAAATAACAGAGAAAAACTGAAGTAGCAGGCACCATTAACTTCCTATCTAGGTAATGAGCATCAGAGTATATCTATTTGAGCTAGTAATTACTTTATATTATCTGACACAATTACCAATCACATAATCAGCTATAAAAGGTTCCAGCAATAAGAAAAGATCAATAATTTCAGATATCTGAGATTGGTTTCATAAGGATTTCATTCATACTTGCAGACTAGATAAACAGTAATTCACAGTATATAACACATCTAGACCCAATAGAACGCAAAATTGCGAAAATTGGGGGGAAAGACCTAATTCACATTGTGGGCTATGAAGTCATTATTCCATTGATTTATATAATTCGTAAGATATCAACTGCGATCATCAAACTGATGCAACATCAGTGTGAAATGAAGATTTTTTTCGAAAAAAAAAGAGTGAGGATAAGGAAATGAATGAAACCTGAGCGGGAATTCGAGCCCCAACGGTGAGGAGAAAACGATTGAAATCACCAGAGATGGCGGAAGCGAGAATGGTGAGAGGATTATAGGAGGCCCCTTTAGTGATGTTATACAATAAAGCGAAGAAGAACATATTGAGTAGAGAAAGAGCGCATTTGATGAGCTCGGAAAGGGGATCGTGACCAAATCCCAGAACACGATACAAAACAATCTTCTTAACGATCTCAGACCATACCCACATGAAAGATATTATGAAATCTGAGATTATCAAAGGAAGACTGATAGATTCGTTCATTCTCACTTACCCAACAATGGCGAAATTGTGAAAATTTTGGTTACTTGGTGATGCGGAAACAGAGAGATTCTTGTTTTAGGGCAGTGAGATTCTTTTGTTTTTTGACTTTTTCTTCCATTGAGTTTGACC
This sequence comes from Euphorbia corollata, assembly GCA_948277035.1. NCBI lineage: Eukaryota > Viridiplantae > Streptophyta > Magnoliopsida > Malpighiales > Euphorbiaceae > Euphorbia > Euphorbia corollata. The sequence goes on along the minus strand of CAOJBI011060189.1, from coordinate 6,086 downwards.
GGAATGTTTGTCATTTAAATTTTCCTTCTTTTTTGCTTTAAAAATCCTCAAAACTTTTCTCTATTTCTAGCCGTGTTGTCGGACCCGACCACACACAAACCCGTACCGATGATAAGAACACAGACCGAATTATATTGAAAATTTAATGTGTATTTATCCCATCAATTATCCGTTGATCTAGTTAGATGGATCAGTGACCTGACGAACGGTGAGTTAATTGAGTCAGTGAGCCAACAAAATTTTATATTTTCATTGATTGTTGATTGTTTATAAACCTATTAAATTCTTATATTTGGGATTTAATATTTCTCATATCCGCCATTGAAATTACAGAGCTCAATTTTACATTTCGGATTTTCACTTGTAGATAAGGGAGCTCCTAAGAATAAAAATCATCAATGGATTCCTGGTGGTTTAAATGATTCACATGTTCCACCAGACGAAACATTTTGCCTGAATAATATGTTCAAAAAGGTTATTGAAGTGGAATTCCAAACATTTTAATTGCAGAATTTCTTAATTTGACAGTTGTTCCCAGAATTAGCATGAAGATGAACGGTTGTGAATAAGAATCAAAAGATTACAGATAATATGACAAGAAGCATAGCAATCAATCAAAACAAGTTAGGGCACAACAATAGATTGATCTAATGAGCATCTTCTTCCTCGCAGAATTTGGAATATTCCTTAGGACCCAGTAAGGAATCTAACTCAGATGGATTGCTTGGCTTCACCTTGATCATCCATCCTTGTTCATACGGGCTCGTATTGATCTGAAAAAGGTGGAGTCAGAGAAAAGAAAAATCAACCCAATCTGGTACAGAAGAGGAGACTTACGGCTCCAGGTGCTTCAGAGAGGTTGGTGTTGACCTCCACAACCTCGCCTGAGATGGGGGAATTAACATCGCTGGTAGCTTTGACACTTTCAACTGCACCAAAGCTCTTGCCTTGACTCACTGCGACTCCTACATCTGGCAGATCCACAAACACTACTTCTCCCAGATGCCCCTGTCATCGAAACACCCAATTACAAAAAAAACAGCATGCATCAAGTAGAAACTACTTAAACACTGTACTATGACATACTATGTTGTTCGGTCGTAACCTTATCCATAAAAAGAAAGAAACACAGAAAAAAGAACCTGGGCATGGTCAGTGATACCAACAGTAGCAACAGAGCCTTCATGCTTCACCCATTCGTGTGAAGTTGCATACTTCAGCCCATCAATCACTGCATAAAATGACCACCATTTTCTATAACAACAGTATTCAGTAATAGATGAAAACAAATAAGACTAGTACCAGAAGAGAAGCATCGGGAGGAGGCAACCGATATTCGGAGGGCATTCGCAGTGGAACAAGCCCACATTCTCAGTGCCATTTTCTAACCAAAATATTAATGACGGACAAGGGAAGCTTTTCAAGATATATCTAAGCCCCAATGGTAGGCTGCTATTGCCTCATCCTCTTCCCCTCTTTTCTTATATACCTTTCATTTCTCATTATTTTTATTTCTGACTGTTTCATGTTTTCTTTTCTTTCCTTTTCTTTTTGTAGTATAATAATAAATAATTTTAATACTTTTTAAAAATGTATTTAACTCATTAAATCAGTGATTATAAGAAGCTTAATTAGTGAAATTTTAAAATCATTAAATAATAAAATTTTAATTTTTAATTGGCATTACTAAATATTATTTTTCTAAGCCCTACCTAACAATATTTTCTTTTCTACACTAGAAAATTGAATAAGTAATTACTGGTTCGTATATAAACATATTTTTTTTTGTGTTTATATTATGAGTACAATGATAATAACCATTCTTTCCAATAACATGGAGTGTGGTATGTCTGTACGTGTGATTTTGTTTTTCATGAATTAAACATTAATTACAAGAAATATTGCTTCCATTACCATTTAAAACCATTAGAAAATTTCTTAACATGAATGTAAGTGTTAGAAGTCTGTTCCAAAAATTTGAAGGAATTCAATTTGTTTTTTATAAAATTCTAATTCTCACGCACCCTTAAACACAAAAATTTCTCGGTCATATATTAGTGACACCTTAGATTGCTTGTGGTGGCAAACCATCAGCATCAATAAACCTTTCATTGTTGATAAACAAAGTCAACTTTGGAGAATAAGCAAGCAGAGTTGAGTTGTGGTGATAGGAGTATGGATAAGGGCCAAAAAAAACATTAAGAAACCGTTAGCTTGGCATCACATCTAACTCAAAACTTAAATTTATAATTCGAAACTCGAGATTGTCAACCACGATAGCTATAGATATCACATATCTTCCTAACAAACCTATACTTACATTTACAGGCTAAAAATACAATTTGAATTTTTAACTTTTCGAAATTTCTTTCAACTTTTTTACACTTTTTAACTGACGAGTCCAACTCTTTAACCAACTTCACAATATGCAAAGTAATGAGCAGAGTTAGTTAAAGAAAAAGCACACTCAAGATAAATTTGGTAAACAGAAAAAGTTGTTGATTTTGTAACAAATGGATGAAACAACTTTCAGTGTTTCTCAACCTTAATGTTGTCCTTTCTGAAGAAATCAAAAGTAGCGGATGTGTTTTGACTGCTTCCTGAAATTGATTTATCAGTTTCCTTAAACAGTTTCTTCAAGTGAGCATGCCAGTAATTTTTAATTTCATTATCTGTTCTTCCAGGCAGTCTCGCTGCAATTGCTGACCATCTGATTCATTCAATTTCAAACCCCCAAAAAGAAAAAGAAAATAATTAGAGACAGTCAAGCTGGATCTTAACACTAATGAAGACATTAATTAATTAATTAATAGTTATACCGATTTCCCAGGATTTGATGAAGATTGAGAATGGTTTGTTGTTCCTCTTCGGTGAAATTTCCATGCTTTATATTTGGCCTCAAGTAATTTATCCAACGAAGCCTGCAACTCTTCCCTGACCTTAACAACCCTGTAATCATAGACCTAATCTGTAATTAGTCATATTAATCTAAACTATGATAAAATTAATGATTTGATTACCAGCGGGTTTTGGCATCTCATTCCAGTTCCAAATTCCATATCTTTGAATGTAAGAGACCAACTTGTCATCTTCTTCAGGACTCCATTTCCCTTTTCTTAGAGAAACTTTATCGGAATTCGGAGGCCTCATTTAAGAACTCAAAGTTGCAAAAAGATGATCACTTTGAAACTCAAGAATGAAGGAATCAACAACATATAGGAATTATTACGTGATTACGAGCAAAAGAAAAATAAGCAAGAAGCAGTCAAAGAAGGACAATGCCCGCACAAAGCTGTTAGTTGAGAGATAAACATAATGATTGATGATTTGGATCAAATAATATGTCCCCACATCGAAATTAGGTAGCAATTCGCTAAGTATATTCTTTCCGAGTTTTCATCTACTTCAATGGATAGCAAACATGTGCAAGGGCCTGGATGGGCTTGAAAATTAAAACTTTGGCCCAACTCTACATGCCTTGTCAGCCATATACATATAGATGAAAAATATTTGTCCATTTTTATTCACGATGAAATGACGATGGGTGATCATTCTTTAAAAGAATCATTTCATATTTTCCCTTAATGTTCTTTTGAGGTTGAAATACCACATGTAATCTGAAACCTCTCGTATATTATATTTTGGAAAATATTGCGGAAGTACAACGAATAAATATTATTTTTGCTTTTTAACGAATAAATATTATTTTTGCTTTTTACTTATATAAGAATCATAATTTATATTTTTTATTTTTGTGTTAAAATGTTTTCATATTTTAGTTTTTATCTACTTTTTACATACCTGCTTATCTACTTTAAGACCTCTTATACCAGTTTTTCCTACCTTTTCATGAAGGTCTTATACATGATATAATATCTCTTATTCTAGGTATATGAATGGTATAAGACCTTTATACAACTTATTTTTCATATATTAAACTATGACGTGAAAACTTTATGCGACCTCGTATAATAGCTCTTACATTAGATATAAGGAAACGTATATAAAAATAAAAATATGAAAAGAAAAATTATACAAAAACAAAATAACAAAAAGTGTATTTTAATGTAAAAGCGTAAATACGATTTCTTTTCAAATGTAAAAGTAAAATAAAATTAGTTTTTTAATACATTTTCATAAAAAGAGAACCCTTCATGTCTTATTTATTTGAAGACAATGTTTATAACTCAGCACAAGATAAACCAAGATGATTCATTAAAATTACGATAGTGAGGACTCCTTGCGGGCAAATCGGAAGTTTTATTATAATGTTTGCCCGTTCACAATTCAAGTAGAAGCAATATAATTAGAAAAGGAAAGGATGATGACAAGTCACCTAATATGGCCTCTTTGAAATAAACGTTATTTTAGTTACATTTTTAAATACTTAAATCGTAAAATAGTTGTAGCGGACCAAGCTTTGTACCCGCTTGGTCGTCATGAGGGACCGATCCCGTAAGATGGGGTGTGGGGATTTTCGAAAACAAGAAGAAACTATGTATAAAATAAGTTTTAAAGACTCGAAGCCAATGTTATGGAATCGCTACCCGGATCAGCTCTTCCGAGAAAATTAGGTACAGTCTAAATCCGTTTGCCTAGTCCATGCCATAGTACAGATATTCTGATCCAGCTGAGTAACCTATTTCATCATTATTTGAGTTAGATTATGCAATATGTGAAATAAAGTACGGAAAAGTAAACATGTAAAAAAGTAAAAATGCATATTCTACGAGAAATTAATTTACATATTGGGATGGGAGGTACAAATTGTATAAATACATTGATAACTAGGGAGTACAATCGCCTAGAATACATTGATATCTAACAAGTGGTACATTTATTTAATAAGTACAATACCCAAGGAAAATAAAGCTTCACATATATGTAACATAAACTACCTACATCCACAAGGGTTAGCACAAAGGATAAATTCACACCACAAACATATACAAGTAAATCAAATGAGATAGATTAATGTTGATATTGCAAGACCTAGGTGGTCAAATTAAAATGGCGAAATGCTCATCGCGCTTTTCTTACAAAAATAATTATTATTTTATATGTGAATATGTTGTTTATTTTATTAGTGAAAATGCTGCATATGAATATTGTTGGGTATGTTATCTGAGAGGTATGATTCCTTTCGTAAGGGTTCCTAAATTTTTTTCATACATATAAAAATAAATCTAAGTCTCAAAATATAAAATGATTGTCATCTAAATCATTTTAGTCAGAAAATCTGGTAAGACAGGTAAACATGTAACTCCGTGAAGAGGTAATTAGTTTCTTAACCATTCGTTACCATAACCGAAATGATTTTGAGTCTCTATTAATGCTTTAACCTATGTTTTATGTCACTATAAAGCTCGGATTAAAAGTCTAAAAGGTCACCACTCAGCCAATCGGATATAAAACAAAGTAGAAAACATCAACAAAGTTCATGTTCGCAAACGACATCGGTAACGACATTTCATGTCAGTAACAATGTCATGTGACATCGTTACTGATGTCACATAACGTGGTTACCCATATCGGCATGCGATTACTGATGTTACCTACAGACATAACCAACAACAACAAAGAACAACAATAAAACACATAAAACTTACACAAAATCACAAAGTCGGTGCTCTGAGAACTCAGAGACTTACCCTGTAACCGTGAACCAACTTCTCTAGGTCCATAAATTTCTCCGAAAAGCTCTCATTGTTTCCTTTTTGTTGATTCATTGGTTGGTTGTCGAGAAATATGAAGGATGAAGTTTTTTTCCACTCCAAGACCGAAATGCCAAGTTCTTGGATGTTAGAACTTCAAGATGATTACTCAAAGCTAATCTAAATCTCAAGTATGTCTAAGAATATGTTTTTAATCCTCAAGATTGCCTAGAATAGATAGTGAACTTGTCAAATGAAACTCAAATTCATATCATGTATATGAACTCAATCTAACAAACCCGAAATCCCCAATGTCTAGTAACTAAACACCTAATGTTTCACTCAAGAACTCAAGAAAAGTGCTTCTGTAAGTCCAAAAGATTCAAATCGGAAGTTTCTCTGTCTAAAGTGCTCTTCATTTCGAATTTTGTC
>CAOJBI011057897.1:0-15843 GCA_948277035.1 Euphorbia corollata | reverse complement strand
CTGACTGTTTTCACACTTTGAGACTTAAATTTTGTAACAAACTCGAATAATTGTGCACTCCGCACTCTCCAAAATTATCCGATGAAAATATTACAAACAATTGCCAACTTAGTTGACCCAATTACACTAAAATATCCAACACTAAGCTCTGGATGCCCTGACCCCACGCTTTCTAAAACATTAGTTTTGACCCTTCTCATTCAAGTTTTAATTTACTATTTGTTTTCAAGCCTATTTAAGTTAAAAAGATGTAATGAATACGTTTAAATAATAGGTTACTTTACCTTTAAGACTCCATTTATTTGCAAGAAAATATTGTGAAGGAAAATAAAATATTTTTCTTTGTTTGACAACATCACTATAAAATATTTTATGATGTATGGTTACATTTTTGGAAAATATTTTTTAATCACAAACTTCAATATACATGTGAATCATATAATAATAATAATATGTAAAATAAGTCATGTAAATCAATTATATTTTTACATAATAATAAATGTATATGAGGAGGTGAATGCGAAAACAGTGATGGTAATGGTAGTGGTGAAGATGAAATAAACATAGACTACATAGGTTGTGGCATAAGTGGACGAGGAGAATTGTGGTGGCAACAGAGGTAGTGGAGGAGGCGAAGGAGGTGGTGGTGGAGATAGTGGTTGAGATGTCAATGGATGAGGATGGAGATAGTAGTGACGACAACGATGAATGAGATAGTGATGATGGTGGAAGGGATGTAAATGACAGAGATAGTGATAGTGGTAGAGGTGAGATGGAGATGATTGTGATGGAGACGGTGGAGAATATGATCGTGGTGGTGAAAGAAAGACGATGGTAATGGTGTTGAAATAGGTGATAGTGGGGTCGATGAAAGATGATATGGCGATGATGGTGGAAAAGTATAGTGGAGGAGGTCATGAACGCGGTAGAGATGGTGGTAGCGAAATGAGTGTGGTGGTGACGGAAGTAGTATTGATGGTGGTGGCGGGATGGATGAAACAGTGGTGGTTGTGGTATGGAGACAGCAGTGGTAGTGTGATGGGGTGGAGGAAGCGGTAGTTGTGAGGGATGGAGGAATTAGTGGTAATGTGGAGTAAATAATGGTGGCGAGGTGGAAGAAGTGGTGGTGAGATGGAGAAAGTAGTAGACATGTTTGTGTGGGTAAGGTTGTGGTGGTAGTATCGGTGGAGGGGTGAAGTGATGGAATAAAGGAAAATGTTTTGCCAACTTCTTTATAAAATATTTTCTTTTATTTGCACTACATTATTATGTCGACTTGTACAATATTTTCCTTTGATTTATTTTTATTTCAAATAATCGTCGGAAAGTCCCGAAAAATAATTTCATCCACAATATTTTCATGTAAACAAACATTGTCTAAATCTAATTACATTAGTCAATTTAAGCTTTCATATAAAAATAATGCAAGAATATGTGAAAAATAAAAAAACTATATAGTTTAGAAATATCTAATTTATTATTTAAGACACATCAAAATAAAATTAAAAACATGGATAAGTTTTATGTACCCTTGGAAGCTTGCTGGACTAAGGCATTGTTTTCAAAATTTAAAAGTTTAACTCAACTGAACTAAAGTTAAATGAGTTGAACTAAACTTATTTCAATGTTAATTTATAACTATGCATGGCTGAACTAAACTGAATTGGATTGGACTGAACTAAACTATACTAAACTGAATTGAATTGATTTGAAGTCCGAGAAAATATGACCTAAAAGTTATTGAACATTGTTGAATTTCTAATAAAGAATGGTATATATAAAATTTACTTTGTTGTTCCAACTTAACATTTTCCCCTCGATAAACAATCACCATATCTTAAGTTCACAATATATAGGATCAGCTATATGATTTTCTGACACTATTAAACTTTTTTCATGTTTCACACTAGTCATTTGACGAATTTACCTTAATTCAATCCGTTCTTTGTAATAGCTCACCCACCTCATTTCTACAAAACTCGTTTTTAAATATGTTGCGTTTTAGTAGCACAACATCAACTACCGCATGACATAATTGATATTTAAACAAAAACTTCTTCACTTTCAAATATACGTTCTTGTCACACAAAACTATTATAGTTCTTCTCCATTTTAACGATAATACATCGATCATATGATTTATATTTTCATCAATCATCCCATCTTGCAAGATAAAATTAAAATAATTAAAGCATGTAGAAAATTAAGTAGAGATATCACACCTTTAAATCTTATTCTAAAGTGAAAATTTCAGGTATTGGGGTAGCAATTTGAATAACATCCTTCGAAGTTTCTTCGGCCAATGAATGTCCATCTAAGCCATATATGTGTTGTTGTAAACTTGTAAAACATGAAAGATATAAATGTTTATGCACAGCTGTACCCCCTCAACTTGAGCCTGCTTATAGGCACCGAGTTTAGATAGTTTATTATTAAGCTGAGTCCGAGTTTGAGCCTGTTAAAATTTAAAATTGTATGACCCGGATTTGGCTTTGTATAAATATACGAGTCCAACCTTATAATAATATTTTTTGTTTATTATAGATTAATTTATTATATTTAATAAGTAGTTTGGTTCACCAAATGTCTTAACTTTGATAATTAAGATTGAATATGTGATTCTATATGTGACATGTTCGAGTTAACATTCGTGAAACTTTTTATTTGTAATAACTCATGTAATTTTTTTTAAGAAAATTATTATAATGGAGTTTTGTATTTTAGCATTATTTATATTTTAAACTTGAGTACAACAAATGCTATTATAAATTAAATAATTCACAGTAAAAATATTTGTGAGATTGGATATACTTGTGTAAATTTATTGTTCTACTTCTATTTGGTCTACCATTTTTATAAATATTTATTAATGGACATAAGGTTGGATTTAATAAAAATGTCCTAAGTTCAATTTGAAACCAACAAGTTCTAAATTGTAAAATACAGACTAGTATTCCCTCAGATTTCTAATTCTAATAATTTTATGGTTGAATTCTTAGTTCCTAATATCATTTTATATTTTTAATGGACAACTTCCCTCATTCTTTCGATTATACCTATATTAATGATAGCTCAATTAATTACATTTGAATAAATACAGTACTTCATTATTTACTAATTTAAAGATAAATAAGTAATTATATACCCTTAATTAAATTATTTGTTAAAAAAAGTAAATTTTTCTAAAACGATTAATATTAAAAACGGAAGAAAATAATAGACTCGTCAAAACCTGGGCAGCTCAGGGTAACCTGCAAGGTACATGTGCAGGAATGACCTCGATTTCACAAAGCAAGCGAGCCAAGTGAAGGGGAAGTGAGGTCGACTTGCCACATACGGCTCCATATCCCGGAAATCACAAAAAGGGCAATAACGTAATTCAAGCAGCGGATCTATAAATTGTTAAGTAAAAGAAAATAAAAAGCGAAAACATAACACGAAGGCTCCTCTCCTCCGTATTCCAGACCAAGAAGAACACAACACAGAAACTCAAAGATTTAGCATACACAGATTATATATAAGGAAATATCATTATTTACTCATTACAATCCAATCCATTGAAATAGGTTTCTCTTCAGTTGTTATTTTCCCTTTTCTTTTTCAATCGATCCGCGCTCTACGTTTTTCCTTTGTTCCAATTTTCAGCTCTCCCAAGCCTTGTTCGTCGATCTATCTCTTCGTTTTTCTGGTAATTTTCTCCTCCCTTTTTCTCTCCTCCTCGATTGAAACCCTAGGGTTTCAGGTTTGTTCAATTTGCATTTTGCAGTTTTTCCTTTTGTTTTGGTTTTTACTGATTCGTTTACGTGTCTTTGTTCGATTTATTGAAACCCTACATTGCTTTTATGCTGATTTCTCCTTCTCTTCTGTGGATTTTCGGGATTTAGGGTTCTTAATTGGAGCCAATATTGCTAAGGCGGAAGCGAATTTTGCAGTATGAGCATCGATAACCCCGGCAGAGGAGCGAACTAGGGTTTCGAGTGAATTGGTTTCACGGTGAGATTTCCATGGGCGATGGAGGTGTCGCATGCATGCCTTTGCAGCATAATACTATAATGGAGAGATATTCAATTCAGGAAAATGGGACAACTCTTTGCAGCGGAGGCAAACCTGTCAATTCCACCACCACCCCCTCAGCTACTCCCACCACCAATAACACCAGAATCAGCAATAACAGTAAGAGTAATAGTAACAATAACACCAATAGCAATGGCAACAGCACTACCAATGGTTTGAGCTCGAAACCCAAAAGAATAGTGAAGAAGGTAATTAAGGTTAAAAAGGTCGTGACAGTGAAGAAAGTAGCAGCAGAGAAGAGTGAATTGGGATTGGTGAAGACGTCGAAGACTATTAAGCTGGCAGACACATCGGTTAGCAAGGAAAAGGAAGAAACAGTTAGCAAGGAGAAGGAAGCGGCTGCTAACAAGGAGAAGGAAGCAGCAGAAAAGGAAGTAAAGGTCAGCAAAGACAAGGAAAAGGAAGGAAAGAGCAGCAAAGATACTGTCAATGGTTTGAGTTCTGTTGATAATAAGGTACAGAGCAGTAAAGAAGAAATTGAAGAGGGTGAATTGGGTACATTAAAGTGGCCTGTGAAACAAGACGTTGAGAATGGCGTGCTTGGTACACCAGAGAAAACTCGTAGGAATGAATATGAGAAAGGAGAGATTGTTGGCGAGAAATGGAGGAAAGGTGATATAGACAAGGGAGATGTTTTTCTGGGTTCTGGTCGATGGAGGAAAGGTAATTTTTCCAGAGATGGTACTGAAAAAGGTGAGTTTAATCCAGATAGGTGGCATAGTAAAGACAGTTTCAGCTTCAATAAATCTGGAGGCCGGTTTGACCCTGTTAGAGAGCATACCCCACCTTCTGTTAAGTATTTCAGCGAGGAGTTTTATAGAAGGAAAGAGTTCAGGAGTGGGGGTAATCAGCATGGAAAAAGTTCTTCCAGGTGGGAAAGTGGTTTTGAAAGGAATGCTAGAATTAGTTCAAAGATTGTGGATGAAGAGGGCTCATATAGTAGTGAATACAGTAATGGGAAGAATCATGGAAGAGATTACAGTTCAGCTAACAGGTTAAAGCGATATGGAGCTGAGTGCGATAGCAATGATCGAAGACATTATGGTGATTATGCAAACTCAAAAAGCCGGAGAATTTCCCAAGATAGTACGCGGTCTGCTCATTCGGAGCACTATTCAGCTCGTCCTCTGGAAAGGTTACATAGAAATTCTTCCTCTTCTTCAAGAGTACCTTCTTTAGATAAATACTCCTCCAGACATCATGAATCCAGTTTGTCGTCGAAAGTAGTTTATGACAGGCATGGTCGTAGTCCAAGCCATTCTGAGCGGTCCCCACGTGATAGAGCTGCCAGGTACTATGATCACAGAAGTCCAATTCGTCGGGAGAGGTCTCCATATGTTCTTGAAAGATCTCCATATGGACGTGAAAGGTCTCCATATGGACGTGACAGATCCCCATATGACAGAAGACGCAATTATGATTATAGAAGTCCTCATTCTGAGCGGTCCTCTCAGGATCGGTGCCATGATCGCAGGGATCGGACTCCCAATTATGCTGATCTTTCTCCAATTGATCGGGCAAGGTCTAGTAATCATAGAGAGGCGAGCAAAAAACGTGGTGCAACTGAAAAGCGGAACTCTCAGGTTGGTAATATAGGCCATGAGGATAAGCTCAGCCAACAGGATTCTAGTGGAAGAGATTCTCAATCCTCTGCTAAAGAATCTCAAGATATAAATATGACTCTGAATCTTAATGAAAATGAGGAGAAAATAGATAAATCTGTACCTCACATCGAAGAGCAGTCTCAAAGTCCATCCGTGGATGGCAAAGAATCTCCTCATGTCGATGGACCTCCTCCTGAAGAACTACTTTCTATGGAAGAAGACATGGATATCTGTGACACACCGCCGCATGGGTACCCAGTTGCTGACGTATCCTCTGGGAAATGGGTTTACATCGACTATTATGGCCTGGAATGCGGACCTTCAAAATTGAGTGACCTCAAATCATTTGTGGATGAAGGAGTTCTTGTGTCAGACCACTTTATCAAACACTTGGATAGCGATAGGTGGGTAACAATTGAAAATGCTGTTTCACCAGTTGCGACTGCTAATTTCCCATCCATTGTGTCTGACACTATAACTCAACTAGTGAGCCCTCCAGAGGCACCTGGTAATGTATTGGCAGAGACTGGCGATTTGGTGCAATCTGGTTACAAAAGTGTTGAGGAAGCAGTGAGAGCTTTGGTACAACCTCAAGCATTCCTCAATGATCTCCACATTGATGAGAGAGTTGGTGCTTTGTTGGAGGGTTTTTCTGTTACACCTGGCAAAGAACTGGAGACTCTTGGAGGTATTTTTAATCTTTTAAATTGCTTTTCATCCCTTAACGTTTGATAAAGTTAAGGTTCTATTACAAATGTTTATGTATGCATGCATGTATATCTTTTCCGTCGGATCTCTTGTAACTGTACTTTTTACTGTCTTGCAGCGGCATTACAAATGACATTTGACCATGTATTTTGGAAGGAATGTGAGAAACCAGAAGGTAAATTGCACATCTTAATCTAAATTTTGCAATTACTTGGGCAAATATTTTTGCAAACTATTGGTCTATGATAATTAAAATTTTATTTCTTTTTGGGCTTTCTACAATGATGAACATTGGACATTTTTCACTTGGCTATTCTGGCGCGCTAGGTTTAATCAGTCTGGGACAATCGTAATTTTTTTGTTCTGCCATTTTTGCACCATATGAGTTGGTGCGGTACTTTTCTCTATGGTTCTATTGTTGCTGACTTAAGAGTACAATGGATCTCCATGGAAATTATTGGTTAAAAATCTAAAGTATTGTATTTTGAAGGAGCTGGCATGAAATTTCTTTATAGCAGATGTACTGTTAACTGTTACCGCTGTGGCCTTGACAATGAATATTTTTCTGCAGATGCGTATCTCATGTCATATCTCCTTTGATGCTAAAGATCTCTTGAAAGTTTTTGAATCCCCCACCACCACTTGTTCTGCTCTAAAACAATGGTTTTTGAAATTGTAATGGACTATTTAGGCTTTCTAAAATAGGCCAAGAACTGCTTTTGTACACCATCAAATGCATCTAAATTTATTTGCTAGTAAACATTGCCAACAGTTTTTTTTTTTCACAAAAGGATACTTGTACATATTTTTTTTTTTGTAAACATATTGTTAGTAATCATATGTGCCACGAGATTTCAATTTTGCACTTATTGATGGCTTTGTAATCCTCATGCGCAGGTATCAATTTGAATCAACTTGCAGAGCAACATGTTCAGAGTAATGATGATTTATCAAAATATTCTGACAAGAAGCAAAAAGAAGTAGTTGAAGTGAGTTCAAGTGCACCGTTTGATAAAGATCAAGGCTGCAGCTTTTTGGTCGACTCTGCCGATTGGTTTTCTGGTAAATGGTCATGTAAGGGTGGTGACTGGAAGAGGAATGATGAAGGTTTGCAGGATAAAATTTCTCGGAGAAAACTTGTTCTAAATGATGGCTTCCCATTGTGCCAAATGTCAAAATCGGGTTCTGAGGACCCGCGGTGGCATAGAAAGGATGATTTGTATTCTCCTTCTCAGAGTAAAAAACTTGACCTTATGCCTTGGGCTTTCTCTAGCATTGATGAGAAAAATGATTCCGTTGGTCTCAGCAGACAAATTGCAGCTAAGGCTCCTTTGCTTAGGGGGGTGAAAGGAACTATGCTACCAGTTGTTAGGATCAATGCATGTGTTGTGAAGGATCATGGTTCATTTGTTTCTGAGCCTCGCACTAAAGTTCGTGGGAAGGAAAAGTATACTTCGAGGTTTTCTCGTGCACAATCGGTTGGTAATGATGGGAGAAGATTAATGATAGAAGGTGATTTTCCATCCAAAATTGATCAAGATTATAATGGTTCATGGAAGTCCATCTTATCTTCTACAACTCCTAAAGACCGTCTTTGCACAGTGCATGATTTACAGCTTCGTTTAGGTGAGTGGTATTATCTTGACGGTTCTGGACATGAACGTGGTCCTTTATCATTTTCAGAGCTTCAGGTCTTGGTAAGTCAAGGTGCCATCCAAAAATTTAGCAGTGTTTTCAGGAAATTTGATAGAGTTTGGGTTCCAGTTACCCCTGAACCTGAGATTTCGGAAGCCAATGTTAAAATTCAATCGGAGAATTTTGCACTACATGGTGTTTCTTCTGTTGCTCGTTTGAAATCTGATAGGTCTGCAAATGATGAAGCTAACACTGCTTCCAAGTCCTTTCATGGCCTGCATCCACAGTTCATTGGTTTTACTCGTGGGAAGCTACATGAACTGGTAATGAAATCCTATAAAAGCAGGGAGTTTGCAGCTGCCATAAATGATGTTCTGGATCCGTGGCTCATTGCTAAACAGCCCAAGAAAGAAATTGATGACCTCATATACCGGAAATCAGGTATGGATAAGTCCCTTGCTAAAAGATTGATATTATATTTTAGAATTTTTGAGAAAGAGCATTATTAAGTTAACTGGCAAAGTATGCCGTAAACTTCCTTGTCATCTACGTAAGGTCTTGTTAGGGAACAATCTGATTGTTATGTATTAGGCTAACATGAAGTCTTTGCTCATTTCAGTTGGTCTATCCTCCATCATCTCCATGTCGTTTAATGCATGTCCAGTTATATATTCCTCTTTTCTTCCTACTCTTTCTACTTGTAGTTAATGGGCTTTAATTTCTCTGCACTGTTTCTTTCATCATGAACTGTTATTGTAAGTACGTCGTCTTCATTCTAATTCTTTTTTCCTTGGGGACCCCGCTTAATTGTAGAAATTGATGCACGTTCCAGCAAAAGAGCTCGGCTACAGGTTGAGGACAGTGAGGATGATTATGACATGGATGAAGACCTGCAAGCTATTCAAAACAATGAAATGACATTTGAAAAATTATGCGGTGATGCTACTTTCCGTGGAAAAAACAGTGCAGGCTTAGAGACTGAGTTGGATCACTGGGGTTTATTGGATGGTCATATGCTGGCACGGGTGTTTCATTTTCTAAGGTCTGACATGAAGTCTCTTGTCTTTGCGTCTTTAGCTTGTAAGCACTGGAGAGATGCTGTTAGTTTTTACAAAGATATATCAAGACAGGTGGATCTTTCATGTTTGGGCCTTAGCTGCACTGACTCGATGATGTGGAATATCATGGTAAGTGTAATTTGTTAAGACTTTAGAAGATAGGTTTTTTTTTTTTTAATTTTGAATGGTTTAATTAAGATGTTTTTTTGCAGAATGGTTATAATTATGAGAAGATAAAGTCAGTGGTGCTGGTTGGTTGCAAGAATATTACTTCAAGCTCGCTTGAAGATGTTGTGCACTCTTTCCCTTCTTTATCTTCAATAGACATCAGAGGTTGCAGCCAGTTAAAGGAATTAGTCCTTAAATTTCCCGAAGTACGCTGGATCAGGAATTGGGGTTCACGTGGTTCTGGGACTGCTGATGATTCGTATTCCAAACTAAAGAGTCTAAGACAAATTAGTGAAAAACCTCTTTTGATGAATAAAAGCAAGGGGGTTAATTGTGATGCAGATGATTTTGGTGAACTGAAGGACTATTTTGATAGCGTGACAAAGAGGGACTCGGCTAATCAACTATTCCGTCGGAGTTTGTATAAACGCTCAAAATTGTTTGATGCTAGAAAGTCATCATCTATTGTTTCTAGGGATGCCCGCATAAGGCGCTGGGCCATAAAGAAATCTGAAACTGGCTATAAGAGAATGGAGGGATTTCTTGCTTTAGGTTTGAAGGACATCATGAAGGAGAATACCTTCGATTTCTTTGTGCCTAAGGTACTGCGAGTTGCTTATCGGCTTGGATATTTTATGCGCTAAATAATTGTTCTTAAATTTTCATCTCTGTATCAGGTTGCAGAAATTGAGGGTAGGATGAGAAATGGTTATTATAGTGGGCATGGTTTAAGGTCTGTGAAGGAAGACATCAGTCGAATGTGCAGGGATGCAATAAAGTAAGCTTTCTTACATGTATTTGGATGAATTTTTTCAACTACTTATTTTCCATCATTTTATTATCTTTCCATTTCTTCACCTTATGTCATGCATGGTTACTGGTGCTTTAGTGTGTATGCATTTTCTACTATTTTCAAGTCTGGAAGCTCAGCTTGTTACCAGTTTATGGTTGGATATGCTGGCATGGAAAAGATGAAGCATGTTGTGTGATCTGCATTTTTTTTCCCTATCATGTGCTATTTTTGCTTCTGTTGTTTTATGTTTATTGGCTTGTTTTGTTTACTTCATTAAACTAATCACTTGTATATCTTTGGATGCAGAGCAAAAAATCGGGGTGCTGGTGACATGAATCGTATTATCACATTGTTTCTGAAACTTGCCGCACATTTGGAAGAAAGCTCTAAGTTTTCGTATGAAAGGGACAAACTGATGAAGTCATGGAAAGATGATTTGTCTGCTGGTTCAGTATATGGCCCGGCAAAATATAAGAAGAAATTGGTCACTGAAAAGAAGAACAGTGACTACGTGTCTGACCGAGAAATCAGAAGGCGGTTATCCAAATTGAATAGAAAATCAATGGACTCGGGAAGTGAAACTTCTGATGGGTTTGATAAGTCTTCTGAAGATGGCCGCAGTGATAGTGAACGTACTGCCTCGGAAACAGAAAGTGATCTAGATTTTTCAAGAGGGGTAGGTTTCTTTATGGAGGATGAGGGATTTGAGTCCATTATTGATGACCGTGAATGGGGAGCTCGCATGACCAAAGCAAGTTTGGTTCCTCCTGTCACAAGGAAATATGAAGTTATTGATCGATATGTAATTGTGGCCGATGAAGAGGATGTTCGACGCAAGATGTGTGTTTCTTTGCCAGATGACTATGCTGAGAAGCTTGATGCACAGAAAAATGGCTCTGAGGAATTGGATATGGAGCTCCCTGAAGTCAAGGAGTTTAAACCTAGAAAACGGCTTGGAGATGAGGTGATTGAGCAAGAAGTTTATGGAATTGATCCCTATACCCACAATCTTTTGCTTGATTCAATGCCTGATGAACTAGATTGGCCTCTATCGGATAAGCAAATTTTTATTGAAGATATGCTACTTCGAGCTCTCAATAAGCAAGTCAGGCACTTTACTGGCACTGGCAACACTCCCATGGTGTTCACTTTGCAGCCTATCGTGGAAGAAATTGAAAAGACTGCTGAAGAGGATTCTGATTTAAAGACAATGAAAATGTGTCAGGGTGTCCTTAGGGCAATGGATAGTCGTCCTGATGACAACTATGTTGCTTACAGGAAGGTACTGGGCGTCTTTCTTAAGTTTCTTGGGCTTCATTATGCTTCCTTGATGTTTTTTCTTATGGTTGTTTCTCGTTTGCTTACATGTGTAGGGGCTTGGTGTTGTTTGCAATAAAGAAGGTGGCTTTGGAGCAGATGATTTTGTTGTGGAGTTTCTGGGAGAGGTATGGTTGCAACTATGCGAACCATGGCATTAGCTTTAATAAGCATTTATTACTGTGCAAATGGTGTTTTGCGGAACTGAAATTTTTAATTCTGTTTAACATGTTTGTCTATCTTTCAATCAAATAGGAATGAATGTTTGTTTCTGAAATATCTGTCAGCCACAACCTCTAAATCTGATCTAGAAATTACAAGGTGAAAATAGAGGTTCACATATTGTAATTGATAAGTGCTAGGAAAACAGGAAAACCACATCACATGAAGAATTGTGAATCATCATTGGTATAAATCTTAGATGATGGCCCTCAGTTTACTGACTTTTTCGAAGAAGTGTGTTTGTGGCATTTGATACGGTAAAACTTGTTGATACTTGATCCTGCCAAGCTAATTGAAGTGGCAGTGATTTTTTGGCTGAAGAAATTGTTCAAAAGTGAAACTGATATCTTTTATTTCTTGAAAATTTTCTTACTAAGATATTGAGAATTTAAAACTTTGAAGTCCTGTAGCAAAATATAACTTATATTATTTTTGGTCTTCTTATTCATGTTTGCATGTGTTAACGTTATTAATATTGTTCTAAGTTAATTATGATGGTGCTGAAAATTGTTTCGTTTTTTACTTAAAAATGTTAATAGGTATATCCTGCTTGGAAGTGGTTTGAGAAGCAAGATGGCATTCGATCTTTGCAGAAAGATAGCCAAGAACCTGCTCCTGAATTTTACAACATTTATCTTGAGAGGCCAAAGGTTTTGCATACTTAACAATCTCATTGCTGTGGTTTATCATGCCTTATTTATTGACATTTGAATCTCGTGTTGCCATTTTTTAGGGTGATGCTGATGGTTATGACTTGGTGGTAGTTGATGCTATGCATAAGGCTAACTATGCTAGCCGGATTTGTCACTCATGTAGACCTAATTGTGAAGCAAAGTGAGTTGTCCTTCCATTACTGTTCATCAATAAAGTTTGTTCCAAGGCAGCGAGTGTACATTCAATGAAAATATCTTGACAGACCGACTATTTGATACATTTTTTGGTCTTCCTTTTTCACCCGATTAGCATGTGATTGAATTTCTTGAGAAGTGGGATCCAAAATATAATTCTGGAATGCCGGAACCCTTTACACATATATTCCCGGGTTAAATCTTTTGATGGCAATTTAGTTGGATGAAAAATTGTTGCTCTTGATCCTTTATTTCACAGTGGAAGTTTTTGTCCAATATTGATCATTTATTTGTGCCACAATCTTTTGATGCAGAGTTACTGCTGTAGATGGTAAGTATCAGATTGGAATCTACACTGTACGAGAGATTCGATATGGCGAAGAGATCACATTTGATTACAATTCTGTAACAGAGGTTCATATCTTTTCCCTGAGTCCTGTTTACACCAAAAAAAAATTGATTTCATGGATGCTCACTTACATTTTATTGCTCTTCATATTGCAGAGTAAAGAAGAATATGAAGCATCTGTCTGTTTATGTGGTAGTCAAGTTTGTCGGGGCAGCTACTTAAATTTGACTGGTGAAGGGGCTTTTCAGAAGGTACACATTGCTATAAAATTTCAGTGGATAATTTCTTACCTTGTTTTCTAGACTTTTTATCCTCTTTGAGATGCAAAATCAGTTGCATTTGTTCCTTATGTCCAAAATCATTCTTCCACACTTAACTGTTAATTACTGTTTACTAGGTATTGAAGGAGTGGCATGCTATGTTGGATCGACATCAGTTGATGCTTGAAGCTTGTGAATTAAATTCGGTGTCTGAAGATGACTATCTCGACCTGGGGAGGGCTGGATTAGGCAATTGTTTGCTTGGTGGATTGCCAGATTGGGTGGTTGCATATTCTGCTCGACTGGTATGTCTGTTTTTCATATTAGCGTTATGCAATTGAATTTTATGAAAATTCATTGAGCTATTTTGTGAAGGTGAGGTTCATAAATTTTGAAAGAACAAAACTTCCTGAGGAAATTCTGAGGCATAATTTGGAAGAAAAGAAGAAATATCATTCAGATGTATGTCTTGAAGTTGAGAGAAGCGATGCTGAAGTTCAGGTAAGTGCTAGGTTTGCATGTCTATGAAAGATAATGTTCTGTGTTAGGTTCGATCACTCATTTTGCATGCTCATACAGGCAGAAGGTGTCTACAACCAGAGGCTTCAAAATTTGGCAGTGACTCTTGACAAGGTTCGATGCTTCTTCTGCTATGTTTTGTGGAGATGTAATATTGTAATTGTTATGATTTTTTTTTCCTGAATGTGCACAGGTGAGATATGTTATGAGATGTGTGTTTGGTGACCCGAAAAAAGCTCCACCTCCGCTGGAGAGGCTGACACCTGAAGAAACAGTATATTTCCTCTGGAAAGGGGAGGAATCACTTGTTGAGGAGCTTCTTCAGTGCATGACTCCTTACGTGGAAGCTGATGTGCTAAATGATCTCAAATCCAAGATTCGAGCTCATGATCCATCAGCTTCCAATAATATTCGGAAAGAACTTCACAAATCTTTGTTGTGGTAAGCAGCCAGATTACATGGCTATATCCTTTTCTTCATGTTTTGCAATTTGCCAAACTGTAGTATTTGAATGTTTCTTTTGAAGGTTGAGAGATGAAGTTCGAAGCCTTCCATGTACTTACAAGTGCCGGCATGACGCTGCAGCTGACTTGATCCATGTGTATGCTTATACAAAACGCTTCTATAGAATTAGGGTGAGTCGTTAATCTCTAATTGGATGTCAACTACTTCTATAATCTATTAGTATTTTCTGTTTTCGTTTCATGTTCAATTACTTACAGGAATACAAGACATTCACATCTCAACCAGTTCACATTAGCCCACTCGACTTGGGTCCCAAGTCTGCCGAGAAGTTGGGAGCAGGTATTTTCGAGTACTGCAAGACATATGGAGAAAATTATTGCCTGGGGCAGTTGATCTACTGGTACATCCAAACGAATGCAGAACCGGATCTTAACCTGGGTAGAGCAAGTAGGGGTTGCTTGTCGTTGCCTGACATGAGTTCATTCTATGCCAAGATTCAGAAGCCGTCACAGAAGCGCATTTATGGCCCTAAGACTGTGAAGCTAATGCTGGAAAGGATGGTAAGTTAGGTTTTCTTTTTGTTACACTAATAGTTTAGGTATTATTTCCACTTGTCCTTCAAAATTTATAATCCATAACTATTTTAAACATGTTATGATATACACAGGACAAGTACCCTCAAAAGCCATGGCCAAAGGACCAAATATGGACATTCAAGACTAACCCAAAAGTAATTGGCAGCCCCATGCTCGACGCTGTACTGAATAACTCGTGTATAGACCGGGATATGGCTCACTGGTTGAAGCATAGGCCTAGTATATACCAAGCAATGTGGGACAGATAGGTTTTACCATTTCCAGGACGATATTCTCACTCACTATGCAAGCAAGCATGCCGAGGGAGAGAGGCAGATTGGGCTAACTAGGGGCTACCGATTATTTGTACTAGTTTTTTGGGAATGATTTGTCAACATAGTTCATAGTTCAGTTCAGAGCAGCCCTTTTTTAAATGGGAGTTGGCTGCCATTCCCAAAAATAATGCTCCTGCTGCTTTGCTTCCTCCTTCATCCTCATTCTTGTGTACAGTTTTTTTATTCTCTGTAATTTGTAATTCATTACAAGTTAGTAAATCAATTTTTGATCCCTCTAATTTAATTGAATATCAATCAATAGAAGCATATTGTCTTTGAATCTTTTGCCTCAGTGTTGGTAAGTGGGAAATTGAAGGAATTGCTGATCGATATATAAATCAGTGCTTGTTGATTTCCAGTGGATTCGTTTGCTTAACTTCTAACAAGGCTACGTCTGCATATATTTTTTTGTAATTAATGGTTTTCAGCGTTCCAAGTTTGTGATGATTATCATTGTGAACTGTTGATAGTTTATGATACCATCTCCACGTGTTATTTACATGGGTCTGTACGTGCATCTCAGTGCGGCGTGCAAAATTGCAAAGCTTTGTTATAGGACCGAATAATTGTGTTTTATGTACTATAAAAAATGTATTATGTACTTAATTTATTCATATTATATTATATAATTTAATTATTGACATTAGTTTTTTTTTTCTAATCTGTAACCTAAAAATGTGTAGTAGGGCACCTAGTTGAGTGATCTTTTTCATTTTTTAATTTAAATTAAATAAATCAGTTTGAACTTTTGGATTTTTAAGATACAAGTTCATTGAAACTAAACATGAAGTTCATATTCTTTATATTACTTGTAAAGGAAAATGTTGATCATAGTACATTAATATTCGAAATATATGTATATGATAATTATTGGAAAAGAACTTTATTTAAATTTGGGTTTGTATTATTTTTT
>CAOJBI011057529.1:0-12098 GCA_948277035.1 Euphorbia corollata | reverse complement strand
CAAACAATTTTATCATTCAACGTCCTCTAAAGTATTTCTATCACGTTTTTCTACTTTCATAAAAGATATTATGCAATAGAGGTTGCGGTGCTTAATATGCCCAAACTAGATAACAAAAACTGATATTATGTGAAGTGTTGTTACTGGTGAACTGACACTTTCATCAATATCAATTTGAGACTCTCGTTGACAGACACAAAATAATGGAAAAACAATAACCAATTTTTTTATGGACTTCATTTTGGCAACAATGATATTAGCCAAAATGTGGTCATAATTCTTGCCTAATAACCAGAAATCATACTGACAATTTCATATCATCATTTTTACACCAAATCAACTGTTCAAAAGGGCAAAAATCCAGAATAACATAGATTCACCATCCTCTGCTCCAATAAAACACCTGAAATATATTTGGTCCTCCACCAAATGTCTACGGCATCTCTCCGCATCAGTAAGCAATTTATGTCGGGAACATAACCATAAGAACATTTTAACACGCTCCGAACCTTACAAACTCCATACAGTTTTCCAAGCACACTCCGCAACACCCAAATCGGTATCTGTTTGTTTGAAAACAGGCAAAATTCACCCTGAAACGGACACTCGGAGAGCCAATACAATAGCAAAGATCGGACAGCTCACTCGCATGTGGAACTCGATGAGCAGCAAGTTCTCCTAAGTATGGCAGCATGCCATTTAACAAATCCCAACCCCAATTGCCATAACCATCCACCAAATTAATGACCTTCCACTTCTTTTGCTCCTTTGCTAAAAGGCATCGTTGCAAGATAGCATAACGGACCCAAATCTCCCAACCAAGAGTCCATCCAGTGTCCCCATTTTTCATATGGTACGCATTATTGAAATCTACTTGATATATTGTTGAATTGTACTAGTACTTTAATTTTAAGGTAAATAATGAACATTATTGTCATCGAATGTGATGTGATGCTAAGTATAAAACTAAGAAAGATTAGGCAAAAAAGAAGGCGAAGAAATCATGCGATTCTAGGATACTCTCTGGATGTAGTTACTCCTAATTCTTTAGTTGCCAATGTTTAAAAACTCTATTCTGCTAAACATATCAAAATGCGATTCGAGGAGAGGTTTAAGACTGGCAAGACAAGAAAGCTGAATTTTTTTTTTTTTTTGTTCAAATGATTGTTAGGCTTTATTTTGTTTGTTTAGCTATGATTAAATTTCAGGTCATTAAATTGTCAATCATTGACCAACTGAATCCAACCATCGCTATTTTCTTGGATCATTTCATTTGATCTGGTTTAATTTTATTTGTGTTATTAACCTTTTGATTAGTGTAAATTGGGGAATCAAATTCCAACTGTGATTAGCGCAATTTTGTGGAATGATCCGATTGAAGCAATTTCTTGTTTGTTTGTTTTAGTTTGTGATTCGCATTGTCTCATTCTTCCCTTGTTTGATCAAGAATTTCTTTTTGTCGTTACTTTAGTTAGTTTAAAAAATATTAAAGCCCAGCCTAGGTTTGAAGTGAGTTGTCGAATATTCTATTAGCCCGGCCCATAGCTGACATGGTAGACCGAGTATATTACAGAATTTCTAACGGTGTGAAGTTGGGCAACGTTCGGATGCGGTTCAAGATTGATGGAAAATCCCTGCCTATCAATAAAATTTTACATAAATTAATTTGGGCGTGCATCATATTTCAACTTAAATCAGTAAAACAAAATGGTAAACTTAAAAAAAGTACCATGTGGTTTCACTCATTTTCAAAATGGGATTTGAGTAATTGTTTTTACAAAAGGGGTCTATGGTTTCAAAAAATTTGTAAAAAGGGGTATGTGGTTTCAAAATAATGGTGTTACGCCAAATATTTTAAACAATTCAGCATTCTAATAATTTAACATTATTATTTTAAAATTATATGTCATAATTTAAGTAATTTTTGATATTTTTTTATTTTTTATGAATTTTTAAAATTTGTTACCATAATTTGATTAAAAAAATAGTTACACTATTCAAAAAATTACAAAATTTAGCACCGACGTCTATTGTATTTTTATTAGTCATCCCGTAAAAATTCAGATAAAAACGAACACAAATACCCATTTTTATGACATGATTTAATATTGAAAATCCTCTTTTTACAAATTTTTTGAAATCACAGACACCCTTTTGCAAAAAAATAAAAATTCTTCAGATCCCATTTTGAAAATGAGTGAAACCACGTGATACTTTTTTAAAGTTTACCCTAAACAAAATTGAACCTTTAGCGGGGGCAGACCCACGTTGTGGTTGTCCGAGTTCCCTGACTTTAAAAAATATATAACAGTATATGTAATAATATTTTAATAACATATATTGATGGAGATGGTTGGGCTTGTTTAGTCCCCCATCCATGTGAGTTCAAATCCCAGCTTATGTTGTTTTATCCCTAAACTAACTAAAAAATTTCTCCACGTGTATTTCAAAATGACGTAGTTTGCTATTGTAATGGGAATAAGAATTAAAAACCTAAAAGTTAGAAAAGGAGATGTATAATTATGGTAGTCTACATTCTTCCATAACCTTTCATTTCCCCTTTTACTTTTCTATATTTCCCCTTTTACTTTTCTATTGTATTCATATCTATATAAGATTGTCATTGATG
Organism: Euphorbia corollata; assembly: GCA_948277035.1. Classification (NCBI taxonomy): domain Eukaryota; kingdom Viridiplantae; phylum Streptophyta; class Magnoliopsida; order Malpighiales; family Euphorbiaceae; genus Euphorbia; species Euphorbia corollata. The sequence goes on along the minus strand of CAOJBI011057529.1, from coordinate 9,469 downwards.
TCGTTTTTTTCATTAAGGTTAGCTTTTTCCTTTCTTATTTTTTTTATTAAATACCTTAATTAAATTTAAGCAAATCAAATAAGAATAGAATTAGATGAAAGTTTGTTTGATTTGCTATATATATAAATTAAACATTGTTGAATAATTAGTTAGTTGATAAATTAGAACTAGGGGTTGTACTTGGAATGAATTTGAATTGAATATATTACATGTATTTGATATTAGGGTTTGTAGATAATTTTAATTGAAATTGAAAACATAATTGAGATTTGAATTAAAATTGAATTAGTGTACCGATCTATGACTAACTCATAATACGAATTTTGCGTCTTGAAAAAGCTTCACGCTCTTTTTTTGTATGTGTGTTAACTATTTATTTTGGAGCATACTTGATTTTGATGTATTGTTTAACATTATACACAATATAATTAAGTATTAATATTAGTTTAGTGTAACTTTCAAATTATGTTTGTTAATTATGAAGGCTCCGCTCATTTTCAACTTTACGTCCGCCCGATCTTTATTCTTAAAAACTGAAAATTGAAGTCTATTAAAAATATTAATTCTGGAATAATTGCTTTCAAATTTCGACCAAAAGGTGCAAAATAAGGACTTCGCTTGTTTGGAAATATTCCAATGGTACGTTGATGAGTGACAAGAAATTTAATACAATGGTGAAAAGATAAAATAATAAAAACTTTAAAATACATTGTATAATCCTATAGGGCGTCCTTTCATATTAAAACTAACATAAATTTTTGAAACAAACATACAATACTATGTTCAAAAACGAACCTTTAAAATAAGGTTTTTACTGATTTTGTTTTTTTTAAATAAATATTGTTGATTATTATTGGATCAAAAACTTCAAACTTCAAACTATTAATCACATTGTGAGAAAGAGCTGATAAAATTATAAACATGTGTTGCACATACAGGATTAATGAACACAATTTATTAAATTACTTTTAAAAATGAAACATTTTTTAATCAAATTCTAAGTTTTAAATTATAAACACCATGCCTCAAAATCGTTGATCCTTAATCTAAATATTTGTTTCTAAAATAATAGATATACATTTTTTCATAGCATGTATCAATAGTTTAATCTGATTCCATGCATAAATACTAATCTGCAATTTCTTTCTTTGTCTGTTATATGTTTTTATTTTTTATTTTTTGAAGAATTGAGGGGACAATAAGAAACAAGCGAGGGTGACGTTTGTCCCTCATTGATCCGCCGCTTACATAACACCCGGAAGTGTACACAGGACGGAACAACACAGGGGGACATGCCCTTCCCCACTCATTAAAACCCCCCTAAACTATATATATATATATATATATATATATATATATATATAAAATGTGATTCTCAAAGTGAGAACCACATGAGGCAAGTTAAGTTACAAACTAGAAGTTCCTCGAACCAATGTCAGGGACTAAACCTACGCAAGTAACAAATCCGAGATTAAACCACTAATACGCTTCTTCTTACAATTAAACAAGAACCAACATAGATTAATGCTAGCAAAGAGTAAATCCTCCGACGATGAATGATTATCAAAAATGAAATCATTCCTATGCTTCCAAATAGACTAGGCAATCGTGAACCAAAGAGGCAAAATTAGAGAGAAATCCATCGGTGTAGCCGTAGAAATACTCAACCAATTATGTTACTTTACTTTTATACTTTCTATTTAGGCTCAATATTTTACGTACAATCCCGTTTCAAAGAATCTTATATAATCTAGTCCTCCACAATCACGTGGGTATTTGGTCTAATCAAGTGGGAATTTGGAATTTTATTCCTTCCAGTTCTGTCCAAAAAGATATATTTTTTTTCTCCCTTTAAAATATCATATGAACATAATTCACTTTAAGATAGAACTTTTCAAATTATATTATAATCCGTACTAGATTTTTCTTTAAGACTAATAAACAAGTGATAATAGGAAGGTAATTACAAGTTTATAGGCGGATGTTAGGAAATTTGTCACGGTTCTTTAACTATTTGTAATATAAAAATTTGTTAATAATAATAACCAATCATCAACAACCTCAAAAATAATTTAACAATTAAACTAAACGTGCCAATGTATAACAGGATCAGATTTTAGGCGAAAATTTAGGCATCCTGACTGGTTGAAACACTATGTCACATTACAACTTTAGACTGTAAAATACGAAAATTAGTACAATTAATAAATATTCAGTAGTTATGGAGTTAAATGCACAAAATTCTGTATGTATAAAATATTATGCTTTGTTAATGTATATTAAGAGATATATTTATTTCTATATGTATTCAACTGAATGATATTAAACAAGTTTTATTTGTCAATCATTATGCATTATTATCATTCAAACATTATGTCATATTAACAGTTTGATGATATTTTAGACTTTTAAATTTAAAAATGCATCAATTTATCTTTAACATAATATGTTGCATCTTCTACTTATTATATATGATGTAAAACGAAAGTGTCAATAATAGACTATTTAGTGAGAAATTAATAAAAAAAATTTGAGCATATATAATTGCTTAAATTACTATATAGTGCATAAAGTATTGCATTTTATTCTGATAAGGGTTTATTTATATTTACTGCATACAGTATATAGTACTTTGTTTTCTCCCACAAGTTTATTATTTTAATTATTGGAGCTCAAATTTCCAATCATGTGACTCTAAAGTTTTGCAAACTTCAAAAACGTTTTGAAATACATAATTAACATTCAAAGATGGAAGACGTGGATTCTAGAAATCTCATATTCGAGTCATATTAAAACTTCAAAACATATAATAAATTACAAAAAATTGTAGTGACTGAAATCTTGATCTAGTGGTTAAAACGAAAGCTATGGATTCTAGAGGTCTCAGGTTCGAGTCACATCCGGGATGAGTAGATGATTTTTCTTTTTATTTAATGTAAACTCATATGAGATAATTAAAAAAAAATTACAAAAGATCGTATATTCAATGTATTTTTATGCAGAGAAATGCATCAGTGATCAGTCTTCAATGTATAGAAATTGAACCGAGAAAGAAATGATCAACCTTATTTTGCATTGTAATGTAGATATTATTTATATCATTGATTTATATTAATAATTAGAGACAAACTGTGATCAACAACAACATCAAACCATTATCTGTAACGAATAAATCAAATACTTGTATATATTTTATATCCTAATTGAGATGCCAAAATGAAATATATAAAGCAAAGAATAACAATTATCAAACTCTATAATATCAAATCCAGGGTTTGCTGCAGCCTCTCTTCTACTTTACATCATCAGGTTTACACAATTTTTTCAAAATGTCCGTCTTTCTACTCTTTTATAAAATATTTAACATTCGAGGACTTTTACAATTCAAAACTAAGCTCCTGAAAATGTCTCCATCTCTTCATACAATCTCTCTACTGATGAATTGATATTTCTGTTGCTTCTTGTTAATTCTCATCTGCTCTCTTTTTTGACAGTAAATAAATGGAGAATAACAAGGAAAGGTACCAACTCAAGTGTTCATGGCTATTCCTTTGCCAAATGTTGAATTTTTTTCATAATTTCTTGCATTTTCACTGGCCTACATAAATGACTTGTTCAAGAGAAGACACTTTCAAACATTCTCAGGAGAATCTCACTCCCTATGGAAACGTCCAGATTAGTCCTGCCGCTGCAATTCTAAACTATGCCAGGTATAATTACACTTCACTTTCATCACGAGTTTTCATAATAAATGAGTTGTGTTTGTGGTAAAATAGGGAGTATTTGAAGGATTGAAGGCATACGGAGGAGAAGACAATGAAAGTCGAATATTTAGGGCGGAGTTGAATGTAGAAAGGATGCAAAAGGGGGCATAAAGGCTGTGTGTGCCTTCACCTTCTGTTGATCAATTTGTTGATGATGTGAAACAAACTGCCTCAGCCAACAAACGATGGGTATATACATTAACTCGCTCGCTTTCTAACACGGTTTTTAACTAGGAATGAATGACTGGCTTGGATATATGAGGCATTTGCCTTTGCCCACTTTCCTGCACATAAATTGCAAAGGAATAGAAATACTCTTCAAATTCTCTTGCAACGTTTTCCGAGTTAAAATTGCCAATTTTACACGAGAATGTATTCTTCATTGTAAAATTTTGTTGCAAATTAGTAAAATTGCAAGAAAATCGATGGAGGTAGTAAAAATCATAAATGCGGACAAGATCATGTAGGTAGCATATACTATATATCATGCATTCCAAGCATAGCTTACCTACCATAACGCACCAAAAGATTAGGTTTTTTTTTATTAGACACCAAAAGATTAGTTGGATGGTAAGCAATAGTAAGGTTATACTCAACAAATGTAAACCCACGATCAGCCCCAGCAGGGCGCCACTTTTTTACTCCACTTGAGGCCCATTTCAATGTGCAAAATAGAGAGACAAACATATTTCTAATCAAAGAATCACCAACAAGTCCTGCACTGTATAGAGCATTGATAAGTTCAAAAAAATCAAATATAACACAAATGTGGCAGCTCATAAACATATCAATCTATTTGGGATACAAAATCAAAAGACACCCAGATAATTTGTATGCATCCTTCTTTAACATTTCAGCAAAGGTAAACATTAATCTGGAATCGTACATGTTAAACTTAACACTAAAATTTATTTTATTAATGCTCAAACCAAAAGAAAAAACCATCCCAATAGTTATCCAACCTAAGCTGCACAATAATTTCGACAGTTTTCGGTTTTTGCCGCATGTTATCGGTGAACAAACAGAATACAGATAAAGAACTGTTTATCAGTATATGCATTGCTTTCAGAGCAAAAAACTACAAGCATTAAAGAGAATGAAGTACCAATTTTGGATCTATGCAGAAAGTGTGGAGATATTAGATTCTCAACTCAACGACTTGAGATGGAAAACTTGGCAGGCTGGCTTATTAGATCTCTTCATTGAGACTTGCTCGGAGCTTTTGAAATTACTTCATTATCTTCTAATTAGTTATTCTGAAGGAAGTACTTTATCCACCATGTTGAGCTTCTATATGTGGCCTTCAAAAGGATAACAGTTCAAAGCGCTTATTTCTATTGTAATTCGCAGGAAATAGAAAAGACAATAGCATTATGCAACAAAGGTTGATGCAAAAGGTGTTCTAAAATGTTAAACTCGAAATTTTAAAAGAAAAAGATGTCAGTATGTTAAACTTTCCATATATGATAGCAAGTCACATGTGTTCAAACCCATTTTTTTAATCATTGTTACTTCTGTTTTGCTATTGTATAGCTCTTGAAAGATACTGATGAAGAAAACGAGTATGTTTTTTTTTCCAATTTTAGTCATTCAGTCAACTTAGATTTTTTTTCAATTTAATTCCATGTAGTTATATGTAATTATAATTTTGTCATCTGATTGATAATGTCGTTATAATTAAAGAGGACAATCAAGTAACAGAATTAATATTATAGGTATCAAAAGACTAATATATGTAACAGAAGAATCAATAAAATAAATTGAATATAGCACAATGTCTAAAAATATGATTAAACCAATTGAATTGAAGAAGCATATTACTTAATCCAATATTATAATTAACCAGACTTATATATATCTTGACCAATAATATATATGTATCATTATCTTTGAACATGTACACAAGTAGTTCAACAACATCTTTGAATTTTTACAAAGTAAAAAATACAGCGATTTATTCTCAAAAATGACATCCTATCTAAGGAAAAAAATTAAAAGAAAATTAATATATTGAATTAAGCCTTTGGCATATTGCATGGATAATAGAAATTTCTTTTTATCAAATTAAGCCTTTGTTTGGCATATTGCATGGTACCATAGAAAATTAATATATCAATTTTATTATAATTAAAAATTAATATATTTTGATGTTTTTGTCACGTTTTTTACCATTTTGTTGTGTACTTGTAGTGTTATAGCTTTATTAATATATTTTTTTATTTATCATTTGAATTGCTTTCTCCTTTCCCTTCTAATCTCCACTCGTTCTAATAAAACCACATTCATTATAAAATGAAATTATATACAAGTGGTAAATGGTAAAATTAGATTGTTAAAAGATAATTTTATTAATTTATTCTTTTAGTTATTTTAAGAGGGAGAGAAGATGAGGTAAATAGTAATATCTTGAGTGACCAATATGTATTTTTGTTTTATATTAAACCAAATAATTTGTTAAAATTGAGAAGAATTCGGGGGTAAAAAGGTTAAATAAAACACAAAAAAAAAAGTGTCAACATAGGGCTTCAGGTTCCATTATATTTTTTGCCATTATTTTTGATATTGTACTAATAGTTCAAACTACATCCTTTTCTACTGAACTAATTGAATTTTACAAAGTAAAAATATAAAATAAAGTTGTAACTAATTATATATATGATTCAATTTAAATAAATTTATAGGCTAGTATGACAGCTGAAAAATTCAACACTGGATGTTATATTAGTGCAAAATTTAAGAAGTTAGCAAATGCACAATAATAAATTAATAATGAGTGAATAAAACTGCAACTTTAAACAAGTGATAAAAATTCAGCATAATTGCATAATTTACTTTTTTAGTTTATAAATTAATGTAATTATTCTGATAAGGGCGAATTTCAAACAATAATGTACAAACTACCAAGAATTAATGTAAAAACAATTAATGTTCATAAATTACTATATATTTCAATTAAAATCATTTTATTTTCCTAAAAAATGTGATACATCCACGTTCACCACCTGGTAAATTTACAGTTTAAATGATTTTTCAATACAAAAGTAATGATGGTCTGATAGAATAAATCAACTGGTGCGGTAAATACGCAGCAGTATTTTTTACTATATATCCTCTTTCTTATTGTTCCTCTTATCTTTTCGTAATTAATTTTGTACGATGGAAAATGTACGGCCGTGTATTTATCCGATTTTTTGATAAGCTGTAACATTTGCTTTAATTGTTGTAATAAATACGTAGGTGGTAAATACACCACCATGGATTTACCATGGGTAAAATCACGTTTGTTTTTTTACTACCCAAGTTAACTTTTGATATATTTTGATCATTTTTATTATTTTTGACCGTTTATGATAATTTCTGACTTTTTACCATCCGAATGTCCAGAGATAAGATTTCAGGTATAGTTAGGGATGTGAATTTTACCAACTCTATAGCATAGCCGTGGGGTTTGGAATTACTAATGTGTCCAAATCACATGGGTTGAAATAAAGAAGAAATAGGATATGAAGGTATAGGGGTAGATAATAAAAAAAACACAAAAAAGCAATTTAGAACACAAATGTCATTGTTATATCTTTGCATAAGTTTTTCAGAATATGAATGATATGGAGAACAACTACTACAATGACGATGAGGTCTACTACATGAACACCAGCATCATTACCAGAATCATTCGGGCCAACGAATTTGACTTCAGCAGCAGCAACAGTAATAGCATCGTTGACGCCAATGACATTACCAGCAGCAATAATAGCATCGTCGAGGTCAACGAGGATAACAACATTGAAGATAATACCATCTATGAGCTTAGCGAGCAAAACGACCATAGTGAAGAGGAAGTTAAGACTAATTACACTAGACTTCGAGTCATGCCCAATGTGATAGGCAACTTTTTTTATCACGGTTGAAATTCAAATGTACAAGTTTGCATTAAAAAATCACTTTCATAATTAAATGTGAACAAATTATCGCTGGAAATCTAGCATTGAAGAAGATTGCTTTTGTGTTCTTGTTATCGTATTTAACCGGTTATCTTACTGATAGGTTGGAAATTAATTTGTTGAATCCAAAACATATTTTGAAGACCTTCAAGGTTACTTGTGATGTAGCAACCATTATTGGTGCATTGCTGGCGGTCGCATTTTTCGGCCGCTACAATTGCTTGGTTGTTGGTTATATTGTCAGCTTTATGGTATACTTTGATATAATATAATTGCTAGCTAGTTTAATGAGTTTATTTAATTTTGAAATTTTTTATTGAATAATTAATTGTTGAATTTCAAGGGATGGCAATATTGATGTTAACTTCAATTCAAAGTTTACAAGAAACTAAAGGTCAGTTAGGCTTCTTATTTGCTGCCCTTAGATTTATGGTGATCGTAGCAAGAATGATCTGATCATGCAGTTTGACATTCGGGAGAGACCAGTTTCGTCTCAATTCTAAAGGAAACAAGAGTTATATTATGGGATACTATGTTACCGTTGGAGTGCCTTTCATGGTTTTGTCAACTGCAATTGCATATTTGTTGTTGGAGAATTGGATAATTGGGATGGTTGTTTTTCTAACCCTTATGTTTCTTTCTGCTTTAATTTTTTTTCTTGAGAGATAATTTTTACGTGAGAGTGGGATGTCAAGGAAGACCTTTCACGAGTTTCGCTGAAGCGTTGCTAGCTGCTTTAACTAAAAGTCGAGTTGAGCATCCAATCCAACTTTTTTCAATTATGGTCCTCCTCAATCCACCGTCAACATGCTTAGACACACAACTCAGGTAAGTTGAAAATCAATTTCATTTTGAATGATATAAAACAAATTATGGTTAAATTCTCACTTTTTTATTTATCATTTTCATTTGCATCATTTGTACATCATTTTGAAGAAAAAGGTGTCCATAATCCGTCAAGGGAAATATTATATATGAAATCACAATTTCTAGAAGTTTCGATTATGTCAGTATTTTTGAAAGAAATCACAGTTGATTTTGCAAAAACAGTTTGACTTACAGACGGATTTATGTCCATCTGAAAATTTCCATCATATTTCACTTTTTTCTTGTGGCTGAAATTATGCTGCAATTTTCATGGTTTTACTACTTTCAAAATGTTGCACACTTCGAATAAAAGATACATTTGTTCGTAAGATTTTGAAGAAAACATGAAACCTAATATATCAATAAAGTTATTTTTTATTTTATGTTTTCAAAAGGGATCAATGTGTTCACTTACTTTTTATTAAATAGAAATAAGGTGGTGAGAGACGTCGGGGGATTGCACCCAGCTGTCGAAACAACTGACCTACTTTATTAAAAAAATAAAAAATAAATAAAAATAAAAAAAGATAAAAAAAAGATTAAAAAAATTGATGGAGTAAAATGATAACAACCCCAAGTGAGATCAACATCAATGGAGACTCAATAATATTAAAAATTTTGATGGAGTAAAATGTGCTCCACCAAAAAAACACATTCAAAAACACTCTAGTTCTCTTCCCTCTTTTGTTCTTTGTTAGTGAAGGTCTCATGGTTACGAGATATTATAATAAGGCTTGACAGGCAAGAGATCCTGGATTTACTTACTTGATGTATATAGGTTCTTCGATGGAGCAGCAATGATAACAACCCCGAGTGAGGTCAACATTAGCGGATCAACTGAAAATCAACGGAGACTCAATAATATTAAAAAAGTTGATGGAGTAAAATGTGCTTCAA
>CAOJBI011056930.1:0-10286 GCA_948277035.1 Euphorbia corollata | reverse complement strand
ACAAAGTAGAATCTTATCTCCATGACATAAAACATTCACACTATGGTATATATATGAAATAATATTTTTCTAAGAAATTACCAAATCACTAAGACAGGAACAACCACTTACAGTTCCAAGAGTCAAAAGGCTTTTGTTTATGTAAGATCCCTCATTTCTCCTCAATCTAGTTGTTTCGGTCTTGGAACTCTCAGATCCAACAAGATCAAGTGATACATGGTAATCATCCAGAACTCTAGAAGAATTAGAAGAGGCAAAATAGCATCACAATAGATCAGAATAATAATTCTGGTGGAAAAGGAACGAAATTACTAGAATGAAGGTCTTGAGAACAATAGATCCCCAACCTTAAATTCTCTTATTTGGTTACCTTCCCAGGGACGCCTGCTAAAAACACAACAATAAGACCCAACGTAGAAGATTAACATCGATGGAAAACGAATATAAATTAGGGGAAAATTGAATAAAGAAAATTACAGAATAGATCCGACAGAGAGGGAGGAGAAGAGACCGGAAAGACTCCTCAAGAAGAGGGGCGGAGGCTGGAGGGAGAATAGGAGAGGAGAGAGTTGAAGAATCGATGTCGAAAGTGGATTGAGACGAACGAGTCGCAGAACCCTAGATCTGAGCTTCTCTTTACCTTCACGCCAATAATACGGGTGACGACAGGGGAGAATAAGGTCGATGGTGACGGCGGCATAGATATACGAGAGCGATGATGGTAGAGAAAGACGGCAACACTTGATGAAGAACTGAGAGATGTTCGAGAGAGCAGAGAATAGGGAGAATTTGTTGTTTTAGGTTTTCCTTCATGTTTTTGCATAATCCGTGTATTTTCATCACTTTATTTATTTATTTATTTTTTATTTTTTAATTACATTTTTTTTGCAACGGAATATACAAAGACTTGCAATTCCTCTTGCAATATTTTGCGCCAATATTTCCCTCCAAGATTTTGCAACGAAATTTTAACCCACTTGCAATTGTCATTGCAATTATATTCAATATTTTATTTCTAAAATTTTTGCAAAGGAATTTATTTTCCGCTGCAAAAGCGTTGCAATTTAGAAAATCTGCAAGGGATATTTTTCCGTTGCAAGCAATCCCTTGCAGTTTGTGAATTTTCTTGTAGTGATCAACTACGGGTTGATATCAGCCATCGAAGATATTGGGTCGATCCGGGGGCTGAATTGGCCTCGGGCCATACTTGGCCAATTATATTATGGATTGGATGTTGCGGTAAGGGTGCAGGAGTTGCGTGTCAAACTGAGCTATGTCCTTTTGCTGGTAAGGTTCCAATTAACAATTTGCCTGTTTGATATTCTGAATTGGAAGTATTTAGCCATATATTTTGTGCTTTTTGCAGATTTGGGCATTTGAATACCTTATCTTTCCTTCTCCTACCTTCAAATTTCTAGCGGGAAACGTCTTCCTATCAAAGTGGTGTCAAGGCGTTGACGGCTTCCTTAAGGAAAGGACGGATTATAGAGAGTGCATCCGTAATATGGTCAGGGAATAGGTAGCTGTCCTTCGTTCTTCTTGGGTTAGTTTAAACGCATTTACAAAGTAATGGTTGACTAACTTTGGAATTTCAATGTGAATTGCAGCTGGTTGAGGATCTTTGGATCGGGGTCTCCAATCGGGATGTGGTTGAATCCATTAGGAGAGACATAGAAGATTGCCGCTTTGTCTCGGAAAGTCTTCTATCGCTTGAGTGGTATTTTGAGGAGCGTATCCGGGACTGGAGAGTTGCTACTGTTGCGGAGAGGCATGTGCCACCTCCTCTTCCAGTTGGGGTTTTCTTGCCTCATTTGATCATTTCTGATCCAATAGACCAGATCATGTTCTTTGATGGCCATGGGCTGCGATTTGAGTCTTTGCCAAATGCTTTATATGAAGAATATTTGGCATTCCTTATTCCTCCTTGCCCTAGACTGTGGCTTGATGATACTAAGGAAGTTCATCGGAAAAGAGCACAATTGGCAAAACAGAAGAAAGATTCAGCTTCCTTCCTTCCTCCTTGTCCTATGTTAGGGCAATATACTATTGAGCCATCTCCTTGGGATGAGGTACCTGGTCCTGATGGGGATGATGGTGGCCATATATGCCTTGTTGATGACCTTGCAGACTTAGCCAGAGATGTAGCAGGCCCTTCTAGGGTATGTTGATTTGTCATTTGTGGCTTCTATTGATTTCCTTGCAACTTTGTTTATTTTTGTAGGGTGACGGTGCGACACAGGTTTGGAAGCTGGTTGCAAAATAGGTTCTTGAGATCTGGCCTTCTTCGAGCTTTGTGGAGGGTTGCGTGTCCAATTCTTTTGAAACCACGTTTTCCCTGTTGGAATTGGATGGGGAGCAGAGAGTCAAGAAACTGCTGCCTAGCCCTGGTGCGGTGGAATTCATGCCTCCTGACACCACTCATGTGAGTTTTTTTCATTTTCATGATATGGCTTCACTTTTGCCATTGTTTTGAGATTTCTCGTCTTTGTAGGTCCCGCGAGCTGACGTGGAGTGGATATCGCGTCATTATCTTGCTGCCCAAGATTTGATTATCTTGCAAAATTGCGTTGCTCAGGTAATTTCATCCATTTACCTTCCTTTCGAATTTGTGCAAGTTCAGAATGCGTGCTCTTTGTGTTACAGGCTTTATTGTTTCAAGAAAATAAAAAAAATTTGGCCTATGAAACACGGGTCCAAGAGATGACTGATACCATCCAAGAATTGATCACTAACCTTCACGATCGTGATGCCGAGATTGAAAGACTAAGGCGTCAAGTAGAGAGAAGATAGCGAAGAATAATTGCCAACAGAGCCGCACAAGTCTCAGAATTGATGATTCTCTGAAGCAGGTCAGTTCTGATACTCATGGTCTTTGTTTATATTTGATAAGTACAAATGGCTTCTTTGATGGGTAAAGGTTTGCCAATTGGGCTTAAATTGAATTTGGAGTGAGGAAAGTCGGGCTAGGCCTTGCAAAATAGGTTGTTTTATAAACATTTAAAACCTATTCAAACTCTTTCAATTCCTTTCAAAACCGAATTTTTCCTATTTTCTCTTAATCTTCAAAAGAAATTCTCTCATTCTCCCCCAATCAATCCATTCACCATGTTGAACAAATTGAAGGGAAGAAAACCCTGGGTAATCAACCCGAGCACATTATCTGCGTCCTCAGTCCCCGAATTGAAGATCTTGGATGTTCCTACTGGCTATGGATTAGATCGAGGGGATGATTTCCTTAGTTTTCGCATTGATACGCCCATTACTACTCTGAATCCGAACCTCCCGCTTAACCCCCATGTCTCACAAGTCCAGGTATGTTCATTGAAAACCTTAAACCCCTTCAATTCAAATTCAGTTTCGAAAATTTTAGATTTTCACATAGATTAGGTTGGATTGCTTCAATTTCTTGTGAAATTGATGCATGGATAGGTATTATAACATGTATTTGGTTTTTTAGGGTTGAGATTGAGTCATAAAACAAAGAATTTTTGAGTGAATTCGAACTGAATCAAAGTTAGGGTTCATCCGCAGTCCATACCGGTATCGATGGTCAGTACCGGTATGGGTGATATCGGTAACCACATCAACGATGTCGTTACCGGCATCTTGATACCGGTATGGACATCTACTACCTTTATTATTTAAAACTTAACTTTTGGAACTTAGATCAGGTGTCGAACTTTGAATTTTTCAAGAAAAATCTGACCTAGGGATAATAGATATCAGTAATGATATCGAAGATCTGTAACGATATTAGCGACATCGGTAATGACATCGATGATGTCGTTACCGATCTCATGAGGTCATTACAGATCTCAAATATCGATACTGATACCTACTTGCCAAACTTCGATCTTCAACTTCTAATTCTGCAAAAATAACACTTAATTTTGTAACTTATCTTTGTTTCCCTTTTGCAGCCACATCCATATGAGAGCCTCACAGGGATTGGATGTGTCCACAAATGGTGGGCACATGCCAATGATGACGTCTACCTTCGAACGATGATTGACAATACTGGTTTTAGTGTCCTAGCTCGCCTCCTGCCTAAGCTTATGACTCATCTATCTCATTCTACCTTGACTGCAGTGGTAGAGTGTTGGAGCGATGTATCCCATACCTTCCACCTTCCCATGGATGAGCTGACCATCACCCTTTCTGATATTGTAGCTATGACTGGGTTGAAGTGGACAAAGAAAACTATCCACTTCGATGTCTTTCTAGACTGTGTCCCCACGAAATGGTATGTGGCTGATCGAGTGAGGGACTTATTTGGAGTGAGACCGATTGCAGGGAAGATTGGGTATAATAACCTATCTGAATACTGGACATCTATGACAGAGGTGCCTGTGTGGGATCGTGTCCTATATGTTAGATCTTTTATCATTACTCTGCTTTCTATGATGTTCTTTCCTTCTGCATCGAGCAAGGTAAATTACGGCTTGATTTCTGCTGTCGAGAACTTGGAGGAGATGGGCAAGCTGAACTGGCCCCGAGCTATACTAGCCTAGATGTATTACAGTCTGGATTTAGCTGTGAGAAAGCAAGAGAAAGCCTTCAAACTGAGTCACATTCTGCTCTAGGTATCCTTCTTTCTAAAAACCTTTTTCAATTCATTTCACATTTCTTTTGATTTAACTTGGTTTTTCCATAATTGTGCAGGTTTGGGCTTTTGAGTACGAACTTTTCCCTGCTCTTCGCTTCAAGAGGAATGTTGCTGTGGGCGAGCATTGCTTAGCCAAATGGTGCAGGTCAGTCGGGGGACTTTGCCGCTATGAGATCGGCTATCGTGAGTGCTTGAGGAGATTGGTGCTTGACCAGGTATTCATTATTCCTTTTCACAAAGTTAATACAACTATGTGGACCACATGCCTTGAAACAATCTTGTTCAACTATATAAACTTTTTGTTGGTAGTTGACGCTTGACCCTTGGGTTGTTCTGCCCAATTATGATGATGTAAAGAACGTCAGGAAGGACGTGGATGATCGCCGCCTAGTGCTAGAGAGCCCGCTGACTCAGGAGTGGTATTTGGGCGAGCGAGTGAGGTAGTGGAGAGATGTGCCTGTGGACCCACACCCTATTCCTTTCATGCCCCCTACCAGTCTTTTCTGGCCTCACTTGATGATCACCCAGGCTGATGATATCAGAGATTTTATCGAGGGGGATGGTCGACCTACAACCAACCGGCCCAGCTCGGCTGGCAGCTACTTCACTTGGATGGCCACTACCTTCCTCCCCGAGTGCCCCAGACTATAATCTGCTGATTCCATTGCTTATCACGAGAGTATGGCAAACAAGTTTGCTGAGGACGGTGATGAGATTGCCGGTGGAGGCAACGAGAGTGATGGAGGGGATGGTCCTCAAGGTTAGCCCGCCACCAGTTCCAGGGTAACATGCTTTTCTTTGCGATTTTCCTTTCTTCTGTTAATTTTCTAGGTAGGCCTTCTGACTTTGATTTATCTTTTGCAGGGTGCTGATAGGAAGAGGGCCATGTTGACCGCTCCTCCCTTGCTAGTCGGGGTACGCGCTCAGGTCAGCACTCTGCTTCTCCTGCCATCATGACTGAGGATCACCTTGCTACCCGTTTAGAGATAGCCTTAACCTTGATGAATATGACCGGGGAGCGAGTTTTGACCTAGCTGGAATCACACCCTCATGTCTTAGACTTTATGCCTCCAAGAACTACACATGTGAGTATGATGTTTGGTTCACTTGAGATTTCCTTTGTGATGTTTGTGCTCTGACGTGCTCGTTCCAATTTAGGTTTCTCGGGCTGAGGCAGAGCACATAGGGAGGCATTCTCTCAATCTCAGGAACCTCTTGGTGATTCAGAACAGTTTCACTGAGGTATCACTTTGCTTTATTCCTGCTCAAAAGATATGATATGCATGTTTGCAGATTACGAACTTATGACATTAGTGAATGATCATGAAGTATGTAGATGTATGAATGCTTGTGATTATTTATGTATGAATGTTCATATATGCATGCAGGCCATCGTGAAGAGAGAGACATCAGCTAGACAGGCATCTGATCGGCATTATCAAGAGCTGGATGAGCGCTACTGGGAGTTAGATCAGTGCTATCAAGGACTGGAGCGGTGCATGGTAGCAGAAGATTAGTGGAGGAAAGAGCGCAGGGAGAGGAGGAAGGAGTATGCATCGACTGATTATATCCTTCAACCTTGTACCGGGAGCCAGCCAACTGACATGGGAGGGTCCTCTTAGCATGGATCAGCCCACAAGAAGCTTGTCTTCACTATGGGAGGACAGCGCGTGCCACTTGGCCCACTTGAGGAGTCGGGGGATATCCCAGATGATGATGATGAGGAGGTGATCGACAACTATCAAGGGAGCGATGAAAATGATGGAGACGAGTAGTTCTGGGCCGGTTCGACTGATTAGATGTTTAGTTCTGGGCTGGTTTGGCCCTTTGATATGTTCATTTCATTTCTTCTTTTATCATTCATTTATCTGCTTGTACCTCTGCTACATTGAGGTATTTTGATCAGTACATTTGGCACATTTGGATGGTTTTGGCGCTTACATCGCCTTTGGATTTATGCTTAGGACAGATATGATGTGATGCTTCGGTAGCTTAACTTGATATGCTTTCGTAATTTGCAGGTATGAAGCAATCAAAGATAAGGCCTTCGGGCTGGCTATTACATAAGAACAAAGACTTCATGCCGAAATTTTCTCTTGAAATTTGATGTCATCAACATCAATTTGCATAATAAACACACAACATACTGCTCAACAAGGCCTTGATTCACAAAATATTGATGAAGCACCTAGCTGATGAAATTGCTTTAGCCTGAAAATGATACTAACAACATGAATTATTTCGGCTTTTACCTAGATTATACCAATGTGGTATGAATCTATCGAACTTTTGCCTCTTACTAAAATTATAAATGAAAAATAAAATTTGAATAAAATTCATCTATGATGCCTATTCTCAATGTTCTAGCAGATAGCATACTTGTATTCAAATGAACATTTGCACAATGCTTTCAGCAAAATATGACCCTTTCATTGATGAGATCAATATATATACATATGTTTTGAATGACTCAACTCTTACCACTAATCGGCCCTTTCGGGTTTTCCGATTAATGTGCTCGCTGTTTTCACTCTATGTCCTAACTTTTGCCTGAGTCGCCCTTTTCGGGTTTTTAACTCAGTAGACTATTTATTTATAATTTTACGAAAAAAGGGTCCTACTTTTTGCTCAACCAACCAAGTGTTAGCTGACGGACTAATATATATATTTTTTATTTTGTACAACTTTTTACAAAATTTATTTCTTTCATCTAAACGTGATAGCGTTTGAGCTTGTCTTGATTGATAGGATTAACGAATTTGTTGCCATCCATATCCATTATCTTAACCGCTCCTTTGCTCAAGACCTTTTTAACAATGAACGGGCCTTCCCAATTTAGACAGAATTTCCCCCTAACATCAACATTTGTTTCCTTCAATAGTTTCAAAACCAGATCACCTATTTTCAGAGGCTGCTTCTGATGCTTTACCCTGTTATTGTACGCTTTAGCCATCCGCTGTTGGTACATTTGCAGATGATCCAAGGCTTTCAATCGCTGTTCATCTATCATGTTCAGCTGTTCGAATCTCGCTCTGGTCCAATCGGACTCCTTCAACTTAGTTTCCAAGGCAACCTTGAGAGACTTTACCTCGGTTTCCACTGGGAGTACTGCTTCCATATCATAAACCAAAGAGAATGAGGTCTGATCTGTAGGAGTTCTGACACTCATTTTGTATCCCCAAACCGTAAATGGTAGCTTATCTTCCCAATCCCGGTACGTGACAACCATTTTGCTCAAAATCTTCTTAATGGACTTGTTGGTTGCTTCCACTACTCCATTGGCTTGTGGCCGGTAGGGAGATGAACGATGATGCTCATTGCCGTATTTCTCTAATAATTCAGCCATTGCCCCTTGAAACTGAACCCCGTTATCTAAGACGATGTGGTGAGGAATACCATATCGACCATCTTCTTGGCGGTAATATTGGTGTAAGATTCGGCCTCCACCCACTTTGAAAATTAGTAGACTGCCACTACTATGTATCTGTGTCCATTGGTTGAGGATGGGTGAATCTGCCCAATTATGTCTATCCCCCATGCCGAGAATGGCCAAGGAGTAAAAGACTGTGTAATTCCGAAGGTGGCAAGTGGTTAACATCCCCATATATCTGGCATTCATGGCATTTCTTAACCTCGGTTATGTAGTCGGCAACTATAGTTGTCCAATAATATCCTTGCCGCTGAATTTTCTTGGCCAGGGCAACACCGTTCATGTGTGGATGGCAATCACTGGGATGCATTCGGCGTATTAACAATAAAGCTTCAGTCTTAGTTAGAAAATGAAGAAGCAAACCCTCAGAAGTCCGTTTGAAAAGGTCATCGTCGAGTAACCTGAATTGGATAGCCAAACGGTGGAGTGAAGTGTGTTCTGAATCTGTAGCTCCTTCTGGATATTCACCATTTCCTAAAAATTTGACGATATCAAAATACCAACATCCATTATCGGTTACTACATCAGCTACGACCATCCTGCAGTAATATGGTTCTTTGGAAGATTGGAGTATGATGGGTTTGATGGGTTGGGATTGGGGTCCTTCCCACATAAAGGCTAGGGTGGCTAAAGAGTCGGCCATCTGGTTTTCTTCCCTGGGTACATGTTGGAATATGCATGATTGGAATTTGGCAAAAATGGACTATACCGCTTCAAGGTAAGGACGAAGAGATGGTTCTTTGATTTCCCAGTCTCCGGTCACATGATTAATAATCAGGGCGGAGTCTCCGATGATAGAAACATCCTTGGCTTTGACCTTTCGAAGCGCATCAAGGCCGAGTAAGCAGGCTTCATATTCTGCCTCATTATTGGTGACTGGAAATTCTAACCTCTTTGAAAGGGGAATGATCTCATTCTGAGGAGTAACAAGTACAACACCAAGTCCTGCTCCTTTCCGGTTCATAGCACCATCAAAGAACATGGTCCATCTGGGTTTGACTTCTTGGACAACTGCTAATTGCTCATCAGGGAATTTCAGGTTTTCGATGTAATCAGAGTCCATGGCTTGATTGGCTAGGAATTCCGCGACGGCCCATCCTTTGATGACCTTCTTGGTGACGTATTCAATGTCGAACTCAGACAGTAACAATAACCATCTGGAAAGTTTCCCGGCCAGTGTGGGGGATTGACAAAGGTATTTCATAGGATCAATCTTAGCTACAGCTTGAATCCTGTAAGATTGGAAGTTGTGTCGAAGTTTCTTAGTAAGCCAGACCATGGTTGTGCAAGTTTTCTCAACAATGGTGTATCGGGTCTCATACTCGAGTAACTTCTTACTCAAATAGTACACAACATGTTCTCACTTCTCGTCATCTTCTTGTACTAGCATAGCACCTACGGATGAATCCTCAATGGCCAAATAAAGAATGAGGGGTTTATCAGGGATAGAGGGTCTCATAACCGGGGGGTTGATAAGATACCGCTTTATTCTGTCAAAGGCTATTTGGCATTGTTCGTTCCATACTACCGGTTGTTATTTCTTCAACAATTTAAAGATGGGCTCACAGATAGTGGTAAGGCGAGCGATGAACCTGCAAACATATTGTAGAGATCCTAGAAAAGAACGGACCTCTTTCTCTATCTTAGGCACTGGCATATCTCTGATGGCCTTGCTTTTGTCGGGATCCATTTTGATACCTCTCTGACTGACTATATGCCCTAGAAGTTTTCCAGAATCGACCCCAAATACACACTTCTTCGGGTTTAATCATAGGTTGTATTTCTCGATGCGGGTGAGGAATCTGTCTAGGATGGTAGGATGTTCTTCCCTCATGTTGGACTTAACCAGCATGTCATCCACATACACTTCAACTTCCTTGTGGATCATATCATATAGCTAGGTAGTGGAACCCTTTGATAAGTATCCCCAGTATTCTTTAACCCAAATGGCATGACCTTGTAGTAATAGACTCCCCATTCAGTGATGAAGGCAGTTTTGACCTTATCTGCTATGGCCATAAGGATTTGGTTGTACCCTGAAAATCCATCGATGAAGGAGTACATTGCGGCTCTAGTAGCACTATCCACCAGAACGTCGATGTGGGGTAAGGGGAAATCATCTTTGGGTGAAGCCTTATTCAAATCCCTAAAGTCAACGCATACTCGGACCTTTCCATCTTTCTTTGCCACTGGAACGATATTGGCTAACCAGGTCGGATATTCAACCACTTCGAGAAATTTGGCATCAAT
>CAOJBI011056080.1:0-26208 GCA_948277035.1 Euphorbia corollata | reverse complement strand
TTCTGACAAATGTTGCAGAGCTAGCACGCTTCAAATGGACTGAGTTTAATTTAAAGATGACGAGCACTGGTTTTGTAATTATGTTGATATCAATTTCCCTGATTTTACTTGCTATTGTACGGGAAAATAAGTTAAATTTTTGTCCTTCTTCCAGAAGTTGTGCGGTTTCCTTGGATACAGTGTTTGTGTTCTTTGTTATGGCAATGCGCGTGTGCAGCTTGTTTTCCAATAGTTACATTTGTAAGTTCTGATCTATCAGCTTTTAAGAATACTTTTCTGTATTTCCCTTGCTTCTGCTTACACTCCTTTTTCCCATTGACCTTGAGCCCAGTGGAAGAAGGAAAAGTTGCAAGCTTTCTGTTGGCCACAATTGGCGTAGCCAAGTTACGATATTCAGTCATGAAAAGGAAGATGCTATTTGAAGTATGCCCTTGAAACCTGTTATTGTTTCGTTGAGCATCGCAAGCTTTACTACTGTTTTCTCATACTGACTTTTTGAGGGATTCATTTGCAGGCAGTTACTTCTCTTTTGCTCAACACCATTCTTAGATTCAGCATTGACGTTGGGCTATCAAAACAGGCTGCTACTTCAGCATTTATGGGTGCATCTTCCTCGTGGATGCTGTGGGTTTCTCCAGGTCATCCAGTATGGGGTTATATATCTGAAATGGGACCAAGTATAGCTCTAATTTTTTTGGCATGGTTGCTGTACAGAACTATTTTTAGAAGCTACTTTCATGGAATTTGGAAATATATTGTCATTGGAACCATTTTAAGCTATATACTCATAGCAATACACTGGTTATCTGAAAGCAACATATCAACTCTGGCTCTGTTGCTTCAAGGAATTGGAAGAAGTCATATACCCAGGATAGTATATGTAGTTGGCCTGGGTCAACTGTTAGTTGCATTTAGTCAACTATTTGTCCAAAAGAAAACTTCAGATGGAAAATCCAGCTTGATGATGAAAACAGTGGCTATGTTGTCTGCCTGGAGCTCAACAGTCATTGTTCTGTCTGGAAAACAAGGTTCCTTGGTCGCATTAGCATCGGTTATTGGAGGTGCATCTTCTTTGTTATAACCTTAAACTTATATTAGGTTACTGGATTGCCCTTCAATTATTCAACCTACTCTTCTATAGGTTTTCTTTTTCCATTTTCGTTTCCTTTCAGTTCAGATCATTTATCTTTATTGTTTCTACTTCTCTTCTGTAAAAGATTTCGGAATGTACACCAAAATATGTTTGCAGGGTATTGTATAATGAGGCTGGACAGTGCAGAAGAAGACACAATAAACGGTAATGCTAGAAATTTGAGTTTTAGTCCACTGGCGGCAACTCAGTGGAATCTCTTAGCTGTGTGTCTATTTTTTGCCACAGGTCATTGGTAAGATACTTTAACGGTGCCACCCATTGCTGAGCTTATTTCCTCTATCTGTCTTTCTGGTCCTGGATTCTGTTTCATACCCTTAACTGCTTTTCAGGTGCGCTTTTGATGGCCTGCGATATGGTGCTGCATTTGTTGGGTGAGACTTTGGGTGTTAGTACTCAGTGCACTTGCAAATGTTTAATATCTTTTTTTATTTACTCTCTAGCTCTCTTCATTTGAGGCGATTCGTTAGGATTAAACATCAGTTACAACATTAGCAGTCACTATAGATTAATACATAAATGGATCTTGTGTCATCTTTTTCAGGTTTGATGAGTTCATCCTTATTCGTCAGGCAATCCTTCTAACCATTGAAACTTTTGGGTTCTCTATCATTCTTCCTATATTTGGGCTTCCAATTCTTGTTATGCACCAACATCAGACCAATACTAAGAAGAGTTCTGTCTTCTCACAGCTGTCCCAGGCGAGTTCATTATCTGTTTATATTAGCAATGACATTCCTATGAGGGTGTAGCTGACACTGAATTTTCTCTTATTGAGTGCACAAAAAATGAGTTGATGACAGAATGAATAAATGAATGTGTTGAATGTTTCAGATGTATTTGATGTATGGACTCATCACAACTGCCACAGTGACAGCGACTATCATGTGTGTCACTATTCAAAGGAGGCATATAATGGCAAGTCAATCTATTCCTTTCTATTTGTAATTTTTCAGTGTGAAATCGACTAGGATTTCTGTAACGCTGAGGACGTCACTGAGAAACAGAAAACGGCAAGAGTTAAACAAGGATTTCTTCAAATAAAAAGCCTTAGATTTATAATTGAAGGCATCGTACAAATGTCTTAGCAGAGTGGTTTAGTCTTTAGACTAAATTAGTGACCATTAGAGGTCTCAGTTCGAGACACACCTAGGGTGGGTGGAGATATTTCCTTTTATCTAGTGCAACTAAAAAAAAAACTAACCTTGCATACAGAATTACTATTCACTGCATTATTTTACTTAGTACCGCTCTTGGGAACTAAAATGCCCTTATTAGTTACAATGAATATTTTTTTCTGTGGCGGATTATTCGCAATGGAAAATGCTCCCCACAATGTTAGGCAGCGGAGAGGTTGGGACGTTGGGTGCTTTTTACGGAGGTTAAAGGCCGATTTGGAAAGATATTTAGGGATAGGGGTATATTAGCCTTTTCAGGAGGCGACTTATATATAGGCTAACTTGTCTGTGTGTTGGGGTTTGCAGGTATGGGGTCTGTTTGCTCCAAAATTTGTGTTTGATGTGGTGGGCTTGATGCTGACAGATGTCCTAATTTGCTTGGCTTTGCTCTTCTATTCTGAACCATGAGATTGCTGTTTGAAGAATCCTTTACTGAAAACATGTTTCTTTATCTTTGTTTACTACCAATCTACCAGGTTTTATCTGTTTTGTCTTTTCACTCTTCATAGGCTATACCTTGCTTCATTGTTTTTTAACCCAACTCTTGGCTTATTCACGTCATTACAATTTCTCAATTTTGATGCATTTCGAATGCAAGTGGTGAGATGCCAATTGAATTTTATACTGCCGTGTTTAGAATAAATTTAGGCAATGTTTTCTATAATATTGAATTTATTTAGCGTAAATTTTAATATAACGATTTTATTTTGTTATGATTTCAAGAAAAAAAAAAGGTTTTAAATGGTGTTTCTCATTGTGTATGAGTTAGTCAAATTGAATCTTTAACTTGTAAACACATTTTGAGAGTGGTTATGATGAATTTTATTATGATTTATAAACAAATCTATAAGTTAAATAAGCTGGTTTTTGCCACTCATTTTAAGCAATTACAAGAAGTGAAAGTTTAATAATAAATATAGTCCTTATAATTTTATAAACTAAAAGTGTCTTTTATTACACGTTATTTTTTAGTTGTTTAATAATTTTTAAAACTTAAAAAATGTTCATAAACTGAACACCTCCTTGATTCAATTTATTTTATTTTTGTGTCAAATATTCCTGTATAAATAAATGAGACAATAGTCAAGTGAAAAAGCTATTCAAATCCACATTGTTTTTCAGGAATGGGTATATCAGCCTCTAAAAGAGTCAAAACCTCACTCACTAACTCACCCGAGTTCACCTCGGCATGTGACTCAGCATACGCTCACTGCCTCTCCTTAACTCAACATGCTTTTGAAGGGGTGTTGCCGTACCAGCTCCTAACAGCCTCCGACCATATCCACGCCACCGTCTCCAAACACCCGCTCATCCTCAAGTGGGTCCCCTCTTCCCCAACTCGTTTCCAAGTCGACTCAGCTCTCCGATTCGTCACTCGTCAGCATAAAGAGGAAGAGGAGGGGTTGATTCTCGGACCAGCGCAGTTTAAGGAGTGGGCGGTGGTTCTGTACGCAGAAACCATTGTAGGAAACGCCGGTAAGGCGATAATGGCGAGAGTCCCGATCGGAGCTGCCGGAATTGTGGGAATTGGAGCGGTGACGAGATCGGGTAAGGATTTGGTGGGTGCGGCGATTGGAGTTTACGCGCTTGGTGTGGCGACTTCTATCTATCTTAGTTTGTCTGGTTGACTGTTAGTTTTTCTTTATTAAAATAAATTAATGTAGTGTGTAATATTATATGGTCAAATCTCTCTCTCCATGGCCATTGCCCATATTTGGATCTTGTGTTCAATCTCTTTAACTAAATTTATAAATCCATCTTATAATTTTCCATAAAATAACAAATATTAATCATCATATTTTGATGATATTCAAAATAAACATGTAATCGTTATGGAAATGTGTTAAATATAACAAAGTTTGACTCGCTAAATAAACTACTTTATACACTTTTTTTATAGACCAAGAGACACAGCGGCTAGGACATGACTAGCCGAGGCAACGCCACACCCGCTAGGTCCTGCATGACTAGATTAAGAAGACTAGGTGGAGGGGCTTCAGGGAGATGAAAACCCAGAGGAAAAGTTGTTGCATAGTTCGCCAAACGATCTGCACATCGATTACCTTCTCGGTAAATATGCTGGAGTCTCACCTCCCACTGCCTACCAAGAAGCTCCCGAATACCTATCACCAAGTTATAAAAATCATTCACTTCCACTTCAGACTTACAAACAATGTCAACAGCGAATTTGCTATCCACTTCCACCAACACGTTTCTGAAACCACAATCCCAAGCCACTATAAGACCATCATATATACCCCAAAGCTCAGCTCTCGAAACAGAGCACACACCTATGTTCCTAGCAAACCCGATGACCCACTTCCCCAAAGTATCTCGGATCAAGCCACCCGCTGACGCCAGTGAAGCTTGGCCCTTAACTGATCCGTCAGAATTGACCTTAACCCAACCTTGTCTCGGTAAGGACCAGCCAACCAAGATCCAATCCCTCTCCGCCCTATCAACAATATCCTCAGATCCTCTCATAAAGAAAGCTGCTGACGTTGCTAAAATGACACCTGCAACCCTGTTGACTTCCTGCTTCTCACCTTAAAAAACACAGAGATTCCTAAACTTCCAAAGCAACCAGCATCCTATGCCAAACACTGACCCCCAATTAGTTATCCCGAGGCGATTTTGATTCCACAAATTCGAAAAAAGCCAACTATGGAAATCCCTCCTAAGGAAAGAATCAAAAAACTCAGCCTGCAAAATAACTTCCCAAACTACACGGGCAAAATCACAATCCCGAAGAACATGGATAATCGACTCTTCTCCCCTCTTACACCGAAAGCAAGTGTCATCATCAACTAAGTGTCTTCGTTTGCGCTCACAATTAGTAAGTAAGCGATCATGGAGACACAACCAAAGAAACGTTTTCACTCTTTCCGGACCTTTCCAACCCCATATCATTCTCCAATTGCGACCATACTCATCTATCGCACCTTCACAAAGCTGCGAGTATGCAGACTTCACCGAAAACTTGCCACTCGATGATCCCGATCAAAAACAAGAATCATGCGCATCAGAATGAGCTCGGATACGAATACTAGCCAGTTGAATAAGGCATGAAGCAGGAAGTAAGTTCTCCATCAAATCCCACCTCCAGTTTCCCTCACTATCCACCATATCCGACACCCTAACTTGCTTCTGCTCTTCCGTTAAGGGACTAAAAGCAAGGTTGCTGAGCGGCCCCAAGTCATTAACCCACGCATCAGTTCAAAAGCGGACCCTCTTACCCTTAATAACTGACCATTTAAGCCCAACAAGAACATCTTCTTTAATCTTGACAACTGCCCGCCAAAGGCTAGAAGCTTTCTCCCCTACCGTATGGAAGCAGAAGTGAAATCCCTACAACGATACTTACTGAGAACAAAATTCACCCACAACACATTTCTGTTTGTAGTAAGATAGAAACCAATCTTCATAAGAAACGCCGTGTTCATAATGGTAGGCCTTCGCATACCCAATCCCCCCTCATATAGCGTCTTACACACTTCCTCCCACTTAACAAGATGAATTTTATGATTACCACCAGCTTGCCCCCAAATAAAGCCATGAATCACTTCTTCAATCGCACTACAAATGGAGGTCGGTAGTTGTGCAGATTGCATTACATAATAAGGGATAGCCGATAGCACTGATTTTGCAAGGGTGATTCGGCTAGCCATAGAAAGAGATTGTGAATAAAAATGTAACGACCCGGTCCCAAGAGGGGTGGCACCGGGGTAGGAAGACCTGATCAAAGAGCGGCCATGAGGGATATCGATGGAGGCAGGAATGAACCGAATGCACACCGGAATGAGAAGACTTTGAGATTGTGATGGTGTAGGACATCAGAATCACGAACGGTTAAGAATTTCGAGACTGTACTGGTATGGGATAGTACAGTCGAGAGAGGCTTAAGAGATTTGATATGTGCTACCTATACCAACAAGATGCATCTTCTTTTCGAAAGCCTATCCGGGAGAACTCCAAAGTTAAGCGTGCTTGACCTGGAGCAATCTCAAGATGTGTGACCTCTTGGGAAGTTTTCCAGGAAGTGAGCGAGTGAGGACAAAGCTCACTGGAAAGACTCGTGTTGGTTTGTGAGGGCATTCGGTTGAATCCCGGGGCGTTACAAGTTGGTATCAAAGCCAGTCCTCTCTCAGTACGGTGCGGTGGTTCGAGGATAAACCAGGCGGAAGCTGGTGGGCCTGTAACGACCCGGTCCCAAGAGGGGTGGTGCCGGGGTAGGAAGACCTGATCAAAGAGCGGTCATGAGGGATGTCGATGGGGGCAGGAATGAACCTAATGCACACCGGAATGAGAGGACTTCGAGATTGTGATGGTGTGGGACATCAAAATCACGAACGGTTAAGAATTTCGAGACTGTACTGGTATGAGACAGTACAATTGAGAGAGGCTTAAGAGATTTGATAGGTGCTACCTATACCAACAAGATGCATCTTCTTTTCGGAAGCCTATCCGGGAGAACTCCAAAGTTAAGCGTGCTTGACCTGGAGCAATCTCAGGATGGATGACCTCTTGGGAAGTTTTCCAGGAAGTGAGCGAGTGAGGACAAAGCTCACTGGAAAGACTCATGTTGGTCTGTGGGGGCAGTCGGTCGAATCCCGGGACGTTACAAAAAACCACTCAAACGCTGTCGAATTTTGTCAATGATAAAGCCATAGTCGCTAACTCGAGCTTGAGAATCCAACAGAGGAACTCCCAAGTACTTTCCAAAAGACTCTACCAACTTAAACCCTAGATCACCCGCAATAGAACGACGCAAGGGAGTAGGCATATTTGCTGAAAAAACAATGCTCGACTTACTCCCACTAACCTTAGCACCGGAGTGCTCATAAAAATAGTCCAAGACAGCATCGATTTGACTCCCCTGAATCCTACTTACTTCAGCAAAAAGCAAGAGATCATCAGCAAAAAATAAGTGAGAAATTGAGGGGCTCAATTTGTTGATCTTAATCAGATTCCACCTGCCCGACCTCACAGCTTTGCAAATCCCGTGTGCAAGTCTTTCCATACAGAGAACAAAAATATACGGGGACATGGGATCTCCCTGACGAACCCCCCCGAGACGGTTTAAAGCTTGCTGATGGAACCCTATTCCATAGAATTTGCATCGAGACACCACATATGCATTTCATAATTACACTGACCAGACGTGAAGGAATACCAATATCCACTAAAGTCTCCTCAATGAAATCCCACCGAAGTCGATCATACGCCTTTTAAAAATCAATTTTCATAGCCATCCACTTCTTCTTACCCTTCTTCACCCTCATCGAATGCATAACCTCTTGCGCAATCAAAATGTTGTCCGTAATATGTCTTCCTAGAACAAAACTAGTTTGATTTGGAAGAACCAAATTTCCCATAATACTTTTCAATCGATTGGAAATCACTTTGGTAATCAGCTTGTAAAGCACCGTGCAAAGACTTATTGGGCGAAATTCGGAGAACCTACGAGGATTGTCCTTTTTGGGAATAAGAACCAACAAGGTCTTATTAACATCATCTCCAATATCCTCTCCTCTGAAAATATGACGAATGTATTCACAAACTTGAGGTCCAATATCATGCCAAAATTTTTGGTAAAATCCAGCCTGAAAACCATCAACGCCCGGGGCCTTCCAAGGGGCCATCTAGAATAACGCTGCCAGGATCTCATCATCCGTCACCTCCAAATCTAAACTTAATAACTGCTGTTCATCAAGCCTTGGAAAGGACCCCGTGAAATGGCTTCCATTATGCTTGTCAAGACCTTTGGACAACTCTTCCGATGAGTAGATATTTCTAAAGAACTCAATGGCATCCTGCTTTAACTCAAACTCATCCTCGCACCAGACTCCATTCGACATATCAATACTCACAATTCGGTTCTTTCTACGACGAGCCACATTAGAGTTATGAAAGAACTTCGTATTACGATCTCCTAATCGGAGCCAATCTTGTCTAGATTTTTGCCGTAAGATGCTTTTCTCCTGAGCCAAAACAGTTTCCCAATCAGTGATCAATTCCTTTTCGAGATTTATAAGGAACTCCGAATTATGAAATTCTAAAATTCGCTGCACTCCCCGAAGGCGTTTCTCCAATACACGCTTCTTATAGAACACGTTCATTTTTATTCCAAGATCGAATGGCTGTAACAGTAGCATCCAAGTTAGCTTCAATCGGCCTCTCACGTCTCTATACCTCCCTAACAACCTCCTTCAAGCTTTTCTGACTGAGCCAAACTTTAAAGAATCTAAACAGCTTTGAATGTCCTTCAATCGTTCAACAAGATCCAACCGAAATTTTCAAGGGGTAGTGATCCGAACCAATGCGTGCTAAATGGTGAACTTCTATGTTTTCAAAATCCCTTACCCAATCTTCGTTGGTAAAGACTCTATCAAGTCTTTCAAAAACCAGCCCTCTTCTCCAAGTAAAACGTGGCCCCGAAAACCCCAAATCCACCAAAGCATTATTATCAACAAAATAATTAAAGTCTCTACAAGCTCTCAACCGCATACTCCTACTACCTAAGTAATGATCTTCCCTCAATAGCGCATTAAAATCACCCGCTACAAAGCAATTCTACCAAGACCCTCCCAAAGCTCCATTCTCTTAGTCTTGACAGGGCTGCCATACACTGCAGTAAAAAATCCAATATCGTCGGCCCCATATCTGATAAACATATGAACAAACTGTTGGTGATTAACAAGGATATCCACTGTAATTTCCTTACGCCACAGAATCCAAATCCCTCTTGAAAACCTGGTAGCTTCAACCCTATGGGAATAATCAAACCGAATGCAGCTCACAGCCCTATTCGCAAAGTTGCCACTAATTCTCGGTTCCAAAACAACAACCAATGACAAATTATGTCTATCAATCAAATCTCGAAGCATACGCAGGGTATCGTCCCTACCAGCACCTTGAATATTCCAAACTAACATATTCATCATCATAATAAACAAAAATTAAATACCAGTAACGTAAGTCACAAACACAACACATCAACAATCCAAAGCAACATCGTCTCCCACTGATTTCTCAAGAACAACCTTACTAACATCATTAACTACACAATCATTTTCCTTAATTAAAGCCTTTAAAGTTTTCTTGTTAAGTTTCAAATCCTTACCTCTTTTTGCTACCGAGATCCCTGGATTATCTCTTGTCCTCTTATCCGGTCCCGTTCTATCCTGCATAAAAGTACCAGTAAAGGTCGAGAGATAATTTTCCTTTCCCATGACTTGGCTTCTATAACTGTTCAAACTAGCAGCAATAGCAACAGAATGATCATCACTATTCAAACCATAGGTCTTATCCGACACCTCTCTCACAGCTATCCTGTTTGCCTTAGTTAAAATGGATTCAGCATGCTCTCTATTCATATCCTTTTCCAGCAAGCCTTTTCCATTCTTCTGGGTGCGTACTTCGGTAGTCTCAACATCCACCCTTAGAGCTTGAACATCGTCCATCCCCAGCTCTTTCTCTATCCTATTATGACTCATCTAGCTTCTTCATCGGAACTGAACCCCCATCCTCACATTCCACCGCGTTCCTTTTCTCTACCACATCTTCCCCAACATTAAGATCAACCAAATTTGTTTCCATAGGCTCCATCTCATCCAGATTAAGGGCATTAAATTTGGAGCCTTGATTACCCATCTTCGATCCATTCTCAGAAACATTCAACTTGCTACGCTTCTCGTAAACTCTCACCGAAGGCCTATCTATATAACCACTTGAAGAAGATGGTCGATTTGCCACACTTTTTTTATTGTAAGGTCTATGACTAACTTGCATCCAAGGGCCAAATTCATCATTCTCATGAACATCCGTTCTAGCCACACTTCCAGGAACCATTCTTTGCCCATCCTTCTTCTCTAATCCCTCTCCCGAAACTCCACAGTTATCTTTCAAATGACCATACTGTCCACATATAAAACATATGGCTGGGAGGCCCTCATATTCGACCTGTTGAATTTTTCCTTCAATTTCAATCTTCGAGACAAGAGGCTTACTGAGATCAAGGTTTACTACTATCCGTGCATATCTGCCTCTAGAGGAGGTCTCCGTAACCTTATCAATCTTCATGACCTCTCCAATTATTCCACCAACTGCCTGCAAAATACTGTGCATGTAGTACTGAACTGGAAGATTAGACAATCTGATCCAAGTAATTAGGGATTGGAAATGAGCCTTCGAAGGTTCAAATTCCGGACTCCAAGTCTGCACTATTAAATAGTGATAAAAAATCATCCAGGGGCCTTCAGTGACAGTACGATCGAAATCCTCCATACAACCAAACCGAATCATAAAGCAGTTATATCCAACATCAACCATGTTAAAGACTCCAGCAGGACGCCATAATTTCAATAGTTGCGCATAAAGGATACGATAGCCAATAGATCATCCCAAAAGTTTCACAAAAATAGTGTTTTTCATATTATCAGCCATGGCGTTATGTACTCTAGCAGAGAAGCTAATAGATGGCTACCGTTAATCTTTGAGACTATCA
Organism: Euphorbia corollata; assembly: GCA_948277035.1. NCBI lineage: Eukaryota > Viridiplantae > Streptophyta > Magnoliopsida > Malpighiales > Euphorbiaceae > Euphorbia > Euphorbia corollata. The sequence goes on along the minus strand of CAOJBI011056080.1, from coordinate 15,374 downwards.
TATCTTCATCCAATAAGGCCAAATCTGCCACCACTTCAGTCGAAGATCCTTCACTTGGCACCCTAATCAAAGAGTCCTTGAAGGAAATAGGATCCGATTTAGATCCCCCCATTTCATTCCCAATCTGTAGCCTAGACGCCGAATTGTTCGCTAGATAGTTTCTGCCATCTCTAGGCCATGACGGACAGGACCCAGACACTTCATTTCCTCGCGCGTCGCTCTTCTCGTCAGAACTTATATTTAAGTTATTTATTCTAGATATTTATAAAAGATTTTTAATGAAATGTTTTTGATTATTTTTTTAATTTAAAAAGAATAAAAATATAAAAATTAAAAGCTAGTTATACTTATGCCCTTTTCATACATTGTCTACGAGGATTCTTTGCAAACACATATTATTGTGCTTTTATGCTTTTTAATTCTGCTTTTATACTTTTTTTTATGAAATTCTGCTTTTATACTTGGATGAAAAGAGTATACAACATACCAACGCTGCATCGACTTTCACTTTATACCACTTTTTACTTGACATAAAGGCAACATAAATTTCATGTCACGTGCTTTATATTCCTTTACTGCTTTTATGCATAATGCATAGTAAAATATAAGCGTGCAAAAAATAATTTAGGATCTTGTTCAAAAAAAAAACCTCACGAATAAACACTAAGGCTCAAATAGAAAAATTAAAAGATTTGTAAATATAACTAATTTGATATGAAAAAAATAATCATATGGCGAAAATAAAAGAAGAGAAAAAGGAGAAAAGAGAAGAGATTAAAAATTTCTTATAATTGAATTTTCATCATTCTATTTTACTTGAAAATATAGAGTAGCAAAGACACCTATTTATACAGCTTGAAGCTTAGCTAAGAACGTACTGAGTAAGCTTCTCTAAGCTTCTAGAAATATCTACAACTAGATGACAAAATCAGCACTTAGGCTTTGTAACTGAATTGTTCACACAAACAGAAAAGGAGAACGATGGGTTTGACTGGTTGATCGCTTTGATTTGTTGCTTCATGTGCTGAGGTGATCTTCGCTTATTGCAGTAGCTTTATTTTATCTGCTTCTTTTGTTAAATGGGTTGGAATTGTTTGTTGGGTTGTTGGGCTTTTTTTGCAGATATATTCAACATCCCCCTTACAATGAACATCATTGTGAACAAAACGTTTGAAATTCAATTGTAAGAGGGAAGGAAACATCAGATTTGAAGATAAAGATTTTGTGAACAAATCCGCCAGCTGCCTCTTTATCGAAATTGAATGAACTGCAATTAGCCCCTCAGAGACAGAAAAGTCAATCTCAATATGTTTAGTTCGCTCATGAAAAACTGGGCTTTTAGCAATGGAATTGGCTGCTTCATTATTACAGTATAAGGAAATAGGAGTTTGAACATGTATGTGAAAATCCGTCAGTAAATATGATAACCATTTCAATTCACATACCGTACTACACATACTGCGATATTCTACCTCAGCTGTGGATCGACTGGTAGTGGATTGTTGTTTTGTTTTCCATGAAATTAAAGAAGACCCAAGCAAGATACAAAAACCAGTTAATGATTTTCTTGTGATTTTGCAAGTACCCCCAATCCGAATCATTGAAGACCTGTAAACGAAAATCAGAAGCTGCAGGATAGAAAAGACCAAATGACAGAGTCCCCTTAAGATTTTTAATCACACGAAGTGCTGCATTTAGATGATGTTCCTGTGGCGTTTGCATATGTTGACTGAGTTGCTGGGTAATGTAAGAGATGACTGGCCTAGTAAAACCCAAGTATAAAAGTTTGCCCACAATTTTTCGAAACTGATTTGGCTCTACTAATGCCTTGCTTTGTTCATGTAGGATGTAACCAGTAGAAAAAGGACTAGAGGCAAGAGTAGCACTTTGAAGAACAGTGTCCTGAATAAGGTCAAGGATATATTTGGTCTGAGTAAGAGCAATACCCTGCTGTGTCTAAGAGATTTCAACACCAAGGAAGAATTTTGCAATGCCCATATCCTTGATTGTGTGAAGAGAATGCATGTATGATTTAAAATTGTTAATCTCCATCTGATTTGGAATAATAATAAGGATATCATCTACATAAATGATAAGAGCCATGAATTTAGGATCTATTACATTACCCTTAAGAAATAGGTAATTATCATGAGTTGAGCGTGTGAATCCTGAAGAAAATAAGGTAGATTATAATTCCTTATGCCACTGTCGACCCGCCTGTTTAAGGCCATAAAGAGATTTAGTTAGTCGATAAACCTGTCCATTATAGAAGCATGTAAATATCCCTCAGGTGGTGTTAGATAAATTTCTTCATCAAGTGTTCCATATAGATAATCATTATTTATATCAACTTGATGAATTTGCCATCTTTTTGCTACTACTATTGCAATTAATAATCTAACAGTCATTACTCTTGCAACATGAGAAAAACTATCATAGTAATCAACATTAGACTGTATTGCCTTCTTGTTTGGGGGCAAAGTTGTTAGTTCCCAGGTTTGATTTTTCTCAAGTGCGGACAATTCCTTAGCCATAGCATCTATCCATCTCGGATCTTTGCTATCTTCCTTATAGTTTTTAGGTTCCTTTTCTTGAGTAAGTTGAATAGGAAATCAGAATTGTATGAATTAATTGACTGTGTGACAGAGTTGAGTGCGGAAGTAGAGATATTATTTGTAACATAATCTGTCCACCAAAAAGGCTTTGTTGATTGACGAGTAGACTTGCGAGGTGCTTCTGGTTTTACATGGGCTCTTGAATGAACGAATTATTTGTGTCAATGGAAGCTGGTACCGAATCTTGTTTGTCAAAGAAAGGATAAGTATCTTCAAAGAATTTCACATCTCTAGAGATAACAAACTTTTTTTGAGCACCATCCCATATCTTGTAGCCTTTTTAACCTTGTGAAAAACCCATAAAAGTACCAGCAAAAGCCTTTTGTTGAAATTTATCTTTATGCGACTTTACATTGGTGTAAAAAACCTTGCAGCCGAATACATGGAACACGTCATATGATGGTTTTTTATGATATAGTAGCTCATATGGAGTTTTCCACTGTAAAACCTTCGATGGAAAAACATTGTATATAGCAGTAGCCATTAATACAGCTAATGTGTTGAAACATTTGATTGAAAAAGAAGAGATCTAGCTATGTTCAGTAATGTTCTATGTCTTCGTTCCATAACTCCATTCTGCTGTGGAGTATAAACACAACTTTTCTAATGTATAATTCTCCTTTCTTGAAATAACGAATGATATGTCTGATTTAGAAATTCACAGCCATTGTCTATTCTGATGATTTTGACCAATTTACCAAACTGAGTGTGAACCATATTGAGAAAAAGGGGAATTGCTTTCTGAACTTGAGTTTTTGTTTTTAGGATGAAAATCCAAACATATCTAGTATTGTCATCAACCAAAGTTAACATATACCACCCTTTATTGGTTGAATTAACCTTGTATAGACCCCATAAATCGATATGCACAATTTGAAATGCTTTGGTTGTTGTAATTGTACTTGGACTGAAACTATATCATGTTTGCTTTGAACAAGGGCAGACATAGCAATCAAAATGAGTATCTGTCATATTAATCTATGGAATATGAAGTAGTACAGGAACAAAGACATGTCCTAATCGCAAATGCCATATGTCAGGGTTGGAGTTACACTTATTGAAAGCTTGAAAATAATAGTATTGTAGAATTCTCCTATCAAAAGAACTACTATCAAGTTTATAAAGTCCTCTTTCTTCCCATCCCATAGCAAGTACCTTTCCTGAATTTTTATCCTGTAAATAACAGTGATTAGCTGAGAAGTTCAAGGTGAATCTGCTATCCTTTAATAACTCACTGACAGATAGCAAGTTATATTTGAACTTAGGCAGATATAGAACATTTTGCAAGGTTAAAATCTCTGATCAAACTATATCTCCAACACAACTGACAAACTGTTGAGTACCATCAGGTAAAATAACAGATTGTCCATTTGTGGCTCTTCTTATTTTACGAAAAAGTTCAGCATTAATTAGAAGATATATGAGTAGAAGCACCACTGTCTATGATCCATTCTATATATGTTCATGTTATTTCTATTAGATTTATGAAGAGAATGTGTAACATTATTAGAGTAGTATTCCCCTTGCTGTGATGAGAAATTAGAATGATATCCGACCATTCCAGGGAAAGATGAGAAAACTGTATCATCTATTGGACTCTCCATTATATTCTTATCTTTCTTTCTATGAGCTGACTTTTCTTTTTCAGAGTATCTTCCTTTTTGAAAATATGATATGTTCGCTGTCTGTATTTTGGCAGAGATTTCTTCATCTGAAGATTCAAAACTCGAGTTGCCTGCCACATTATTTTCCTGGTATGATCGTTTCTTCTTCTTTAATTTTGTATACCAGTCAGGGTAACCAATCAACTTGAAACAAGTATCTCGTGAGTGGTATGGATTTTTGCAGTAAGTACAAGGTCGTCCTTCTTGATTTGTGTCCATCTGAAATTTCTTGTTTGTTGCATTATTGTAGACCTTATTCCCTTGCATCCGTCCAATATAATTTACTATTTCCAGTGAGTTATCGATGAAAACTTCCTTCTATTTCTCAACTTTTGAAAACATGGAGTATGCTTTATTGAGTGAAGGCAGAGGTTCCATGAGCAGTATTTGATTTATCACATGCTCTGATACCATGAAAATTTCTTATAATTGAATTTTCATCAATCTATTTTACTTGAAAATACAAGAGTAGCAAAGACACCTATTTATATAGCTTGAAGCTTAGCTAGGAACGTACTGAGTAAGCTTCTCTAAGCTTCTACAAATATCTACACTAGATGACAAAATCAGTTAGGTTCTGTAACTGAATTGCTTACACAAACAGAAAAGGAGAACGATGGGTTTGAATGGTTGATCACTTTTGTTGCTTCATGTGTTGAGGTGAGCTACGCTTGTTGCACTGACTTTGCAATAGCTTTATTTCATCTGCTTCTTTTGTTAAATGTACTGGAATTGTTTGTTGGGCTTTCTTTTGCAGATATATTCAACAGAGATAAACTCAAGAATCAAGCCATTGTAAAATTTGTAAGTTCTATGCATCAAATCCAAAGTTATTTTCATGTGTTTCCCTGAATTTCCCAAAATGAGAAGATTGAAATAAAACTGAATTTGAGTTCAAATATTGAAATTATAAAATTAGTGAAGATTTTATATCGTCAACTATTTTGATGCCTTTGTGGAAGGTAATAGCATTTTTTATCATTTTATGTCATTTTTTCATTATTATCTATCTAGTTTCAAATTTTTAATATATGGGACAGACACCTAAGGTTGGTGCATATTAGGCTATGTATAGAGCTTTTTTATGATTTCATCATTGATTGAAATTTAAGAGATCAACTGTAATCAGAAACCGGAATATTTAGAAAGCTTTCTTCATATATAAACTATTCGAAGAATTTTTTTTAATCATATGAATATATATATATATATATATATATAACCATTATTTAATAAAATTTAAATAAATAACCAGGAAATGATCATAACAATGAATTGTATGATAATGAAGGATACACATAAACGTATTGCATAAAGCTTGTGCTTTCTACATATGAGCATGCAATTTTGCATGCTTCTTAAATTATGCTAATATACACTATATAGATATACTTTTACTAACTAATTAAATTTAAAGGAACTGTAACTCGAACCCGAGTATTTTAGAAGTTTTCTGAACTTCTCTATTAATCCATGCCGATGCACTTACTATATATAAATATATAGATCGTGTAGTTCTATGTGCATGGTTATACTTACAATAATAATGTGTATAAATCTAATTAGGTCAATTAGATTGATCATTTAGTTAATGGAGAAATCATCAGTTTTGGCCATTGATGACAAGAGGTCCTTGCTGTGAAAATTTACCGACGGAAAAAAAATCGATGAATGGCAAACCAGTTTTGGTGTGGTTTTGTTGATTAACCTCTTCAATATCATCTCTTTTAGCATTATCTATTACTTCACTTTTGCTTGATTCTGTATTTACTTGTAGAAAATCGTAGAACTCTATCTTCTCTTTTTTACCTGCAACAATTCAACATGATTAAACAACATCATACTTTCGAACAATTATAATACGGAATATTTCATATTATATATACGGCAAGACTTGGTTAGGCTTGGTTTTGACATTTTTGGGATCCTCCGTAAAATTATATATAGAGCAATACGGTAGGCATTATAATAAAAAAGGAAAAAAATTTCTTGTCCATAAAATGATATCCTCCTCCATGTATCACATTCATTGTTTGACATGTGTAATTCTTTTATTGTGTTTTTATTTTGTCCATGTTCTATTCCTACATTTTATTTTCTCTTTCATCAAAATGGACCACATGTCACAAAATGAATGAGGGGACATGGAATGAAACACCATTTTTGGGACAACAGATTTTTTCCAATAAAAAGTATTGTTTAGTTATAAGTTTTTGAATGAGAGTTGAGCCTGAGAACGAGAGTTATCAAAGGGCGACCATCCCAATTAGGTTGGTATATATACCCCTGCTAACCAAGAAACAAATCCGAGCTCAAATATTATTAAAAATGAAAGAAAAGATGAAAACTATGAAAATAAAAACAATGAGCAAGTGAAAGAAAAAGCAGCGAAAGAGCTAAAATATGCTTTAACTCTTTAGTTCATGAACCGATAATTAATTCTGCCCCGTTATACATCAAAACAATATAATTAATTATATCCAAATGTTTTTTAACCAAATGAAACTAAAAAGTTAAACAATGAATAAAAACAATTATAAATTTAGCGTTGTCTGGTTGCTTAAGGAGAAACTTTATTTTGCTATTTTAATCAAAAGAAGACAATTTATGAATTAAAAGTGTTTGATTACTTCTAGAGGACGGTTAGAAGTTACATTTCATAAGTTGTTTAGTTGCTTTTTGAAAGCCAATAAATTGATATTTTTCCATATATCTTATATGTAACTTTTATAATTGATTTACTATGGATTTAAAAGATACTCATTTAAATATTTTTACATCTTTAACAGTTACTGTAAATCATATTTTTATCATACATTTGGTATCAATCAGTTTGAATAGTAATAAACATCAAACCACAACATCAAATATAAAAAATGATAATTTTACCAAGCAGGATCTTATTGTCAGTTATTGTCGACTGTAAAAGATATTTGAATATCGAAAATTTATTCTTATAATTTCATATTAAAAATTTTAGAAATTATAATTATAATTTTGGACTCCTTGTCAGGCGAACGGGTGCACCTTGCGTAAGGCTGGCGCTGGAATTGGTCATACAAAATAACAAGAGTTATAATAGAATCTTAGTTACATATCTTATTACGTATACTTAAATATTTTTCTCATGCAAGAACTCTAATTTTGCAACCGCACAATTTTCAAAGCGTATCAACAACTACGTACATTTAACTAAACAAGTGTAGTTACTCAAATCTCAGAAGTCAAAGTTTAAGATCAAAAACCAACTTTTGTTCATTTGCATGAGCCAAAAACTTTGTTGTGCCCTAAATAATCATAAGGAAGTACACAAAAACATACTATTTAATTTAATACGTACCTTCACAATGGAGAGTTGGAATGACACTGGGTTGGCAAAACGGAAAACTAGTATGAGAGTAAGGATGGTAGCGACTGTAATATCTTTCAACAAATGATGAAATATTATCATTTCGATGACAATCGAGAAGGAAAATATCGTTATGATACTGATGGTGATGTTTAGAGAGGTCATGAGAAGCTGCTCTTTTAGCTTGGAGCCTTGATTTTTCCCTGCATTTTCTAGCCATAATAACATGCCAATGGTTCTTCACTGCATTATCAGTTCGACCAGGAAATAGCCTCGCAATCACAGACCATCTATTCCCATGGATTCTATGTGATGCTAGAAGTCTTTCTTCTTCCTCTTCTGTAAACGGGCTCCGGTTGATTCGTGGATCGAGTTGGTTAAACCATCTCAATCTACAGCTTTTCCCTGCTCATTTATTCTTTCTATTTAGTCAAACAATAACCGAAAGAAACACATACACATACATATATTTATGAGACAAGAGATAAAAGGAGCAATACGAGAACTTCCCGCGACATACCATGTTTTAGGGCATAAGCTATAGTCTTTGTTTAAGCTTCTTTTATAAGTTATTGTACATTGATCAAGCCTAGTATCTAATCACTTGCAAATTTGGTAGGTATATCTCACCCTCCCCTAAAACGACTCAACATAAATTAAGCGATTAGTGAATGGTGTCCATGCGACAAAGATATGCTTGATATATTTCATATGATAAAAGTAAACTGAATCATCCTAATTTATTAAACCGTTTCGTCAAAAAAAGTTATAAAACCTTTCAAGGGATTAAAGATAAGTTTTATACAATCATACCAAAATTCGATCCGAAATCTACACATATATTATGTTTAATCATGTCAATTTTTTTAATCAAACCCCAAATAAATAATATTTAAAAACCTTTATAAATTATTATCTTTTTTATACAGAAAAAATTAGTTAGGGTTTGTAAATGAATGATAAGAAAGGGAGTAAACAAACCAACCTGAACGGCCTTGAAGCTTAGCAGCAATGGCGTTCCAGTTATGAGGGCCATAGAGTTCAACCAACTCTCTAAGCTTTTCATCTTCAGACGGTCTCCAATGCCCTCGACTACACATATCTCTAATCTCGTATTCTTCACCTTCTTTTTTCCACGAAGAGATCAAGCAGAAGAAACCGAAACCGAAACCCTAACCTAACTGAGGCAGATCTGAAAAGAAATTGAAAAGGAGTTTTGAGAGGAATGAGAATAAATAAAGAGAAGAGAATTGGGTAGAGAGTAGAAAGAAAATGAAGTATAGCAGGTATTGATGGAAACTTTGAGGCTAACTAGAAGAGAGAGGTTGCTTAAATGGAAGGGGTGAGTTTCAGTTGGTTCTGCTTTCAACGTCTTCTTCTTCTCCAGTTTCTAACCTACACCCCTCTACTTATAACCCACCCCCTTCCCTTTTTTTTTTTTTTTTTTTTTTTAACTATTTCCGTGTTTTTTTTTAATTCGGGTTTGAAATATGACATGTTAGATTAGATAAAATAACACATTAATTTTGTCGTGTTTATCACTTTGAGTCTCATAGCACACCGGAATTTGCATATATTGATGGTCCGAATTCCCCCTAGTTCCCAACAGAAATTATCATAAAATGGACATGATCTTGTGGAACTTATCAATCAATTTTCCAACACACAAGTACTTGTTTCAATAGAGCTTGGGTTTTTTTTTTTTTTTGCAAACTAATGTACCTCCATTGCCATTGAATTTGTCGTATAAATTTTGAGCAAATAATTATTAATTTGTTAAAAAAAATAAGTAATCATAGAAGAACTCAATTATGTATGTTAGGCTAAGTTAGGGTTCAGGAGTCTTCATGCCATTAATTACAAAACTGTGATCGCTCGAAAATTGAATTTGTCGGTATTCATTCAGCGTTCGAAAATTTAACAATAAGGTATGTATATTAGTTATTATATGCACTAATTACGTGAATGATTAGTAATATATATTGTTACTCTATGAATTGATTATAATAATTGAAGTAAAATCAATAGATTAGATTGAAGTTTGTTAGTTTGCTAGTTACCAAAAGGCTGACTACTTACCCTAATAAACATTATAACGTGAAGGTTTTGTTTAGTTTTTTTTATGTACTATTTGATAAGAAGTACACATTTAGGCATAATTATATGCAAATATATATATTAGGTTGTTGAACTTTCTAAGACTAAGAGGTAGTTATTTAAAACGAATCAAAATATTTAATTAAATTTTAAGAGAATTAATTAGAGTTACTATAAGTTATGATAAGCTTTCAGACCTAACTATAATTAACCTTTTGCTTAAGAAGTTAAGTTATTACAATATACGAAGTGCACGTGTAAACTTTGAGCCACATTGTTTCATTTTAGTCAAATATTTGGTCTCCCTCTTTTATAACAATAAGGAATTACTATAAAACTTTCAAATGGATGGTATAACAATATTTTAACAATAGTTTTTTTTAAAAAGAAAACAATAAAAATACATTTCTGTTATTTGGCTTATCAATGGCACTGTGCCATATTGTATTAATTTGCTTAATGTGGGTTACTTACATTAAATAACTCTAAGATATTATGAATGATATTTTCATGTGCTAGTTGTGCATGTAGTTTTTAAAAATGCCATATTATACTTAGCTCCCTTTCAGTTTAATTGTACATTACTTATAATAAAAAGCAAGTGATTTAAAGTAACTTTTGGCTAGAGTACTTGGTGCATGAAGAATTCATTTACTTTTAGCAACGTCTTGAATTTGAGGCTTACGAATAAAGAAAAAGAAAGTTCTTAACAACTCTGCTAATTTATTTGTCCTAATCTGATCATTGTTGGAAAAATTCGAGTTTTCAAGTTACGTTCAAATAGACTTTATATCACACATTGTTTTCTTTTATGTTGGAATAGGAGTTCACGATGAGTTTATGATTATGGATTACAGACCATGCTCTTGACCTACATCAACACAACATTTTTTTTAATGAAGTTAGAAACAGAGCATCTAAGTTTGGGCATCCCAACTAGGTTGGCACCCCTAAAAACAAAGATATTGAACCTGTGACCAAGAATTTTATTGATAAAGTAAAAAACTAAAAATTACAAAACGAAACGAGGAAGAAAAAGCAAGTGAATTAATCAAAACAGGCTTAACACTAATAAGAAATAAGACTAAACAAATCTATAGTTGAATCTACCACAAGCATAAAAAAAGAGCAAATCCTTGCAAAATTCAGGCAAAGTATCTGCAATAAGTGTATCTCGACGAACTCTACCATGGTTAGCAAGAGCATCAGCCAATCGGTTTCCTTCTCGAAAAATATGCGAGACGACAAAGGTCATACTACGAAGTCGATCACGACAAGCAATCCAATCCGTTCGAACAGTCCAAGGAACAGAGAAACTATCAGAGCGAAAGAGATTGACAACGTACAACGAGTCACATTCTAGCCAAATCTTAGTCCAACCAAGAGCCGCTACATAATTGATCGCAAAAATTGCTGCTTTCAATTCAGCTAAAAGAGCAAAAGAATTATCCAAAGGGAAAGCAAAACAATTAACCACACGACCACTGTGATTTCTAAAAACTCCACCACAACCCGAAGGACCCGGAACACCTAAAGAAGAGGCATCCGTATTTACTTTAATCCATCCAACCGGAGGAGTGGTCCAACAGACTGGAATAATTCGGGGAGCTTTCCTAATTCTCTGTTTGAGCTTAAGATTAGAGAGAATTGAGGACAGTTTTCCAACAATCTTTATTTCATCTCTACAACTTGAATTTCATAGGGTATGTATTTAGTTTGACGAAAACCCCAATTCATAAAAGAAACTAGTTATCAAGCTCGATCAATTTGTTATAAACATATACGCGAATAAAAAAATAGATTTTCCGCTAGGAATGTGGTCCCACGCAAATCTTAACCTGAAAAGTAATAAATTCGAATAGCTAAATAACAATGTTATTAAAATCGGACCGGACCGGCCGGTTCAACCGGAAAAACCGGGAACCGGAGGCTGGTCCGGTCCGGTTAATGAAAATGTCCGGTTTTATAAGAACCGGGTCAGATCGGAGAAAAACCGGAAAAAACCGGGTTGAATGACTATTATTTAAAAATTAAAATACCGGTTGAACCGGTTGAACCGTGAACCGAAAATTTTACCGGTTCAATGTCCGGTCCGGTTTCAATAACATTGCTAAATAATCTCTCATAGGAAAGAGAAAAGCTATTAGAGTTCATTAATGCAAGAAAATTACACCAATAAAAAGAAATCAATCATTTGGGATAAGTTGATAGACATATCTCAACTATTGTTAAAAGCATAAAAAAAATTAGAAAATTACACCGATCACTAAAAAACAATTATATCCATGTTTTAAAAAGCAATCAAATTTGAACCATAATTAATGACAAAAAAAAAAAAAGGAAAGTCAGAGTGAAATGTAAAATAAAGACCTAAATAACCGAAAATAATGGTCATAAAATAAAACAAGCAAAAATTGTTGTACGGTAGTATTATATGACCGTTGGCCTACTCTTCTCCAAGTAGGAGAAATCGCTTGTTAGAATAGTGAGGGAAAGCCATCTTCCAACCATTTGATGCCTAACTGTTTTTCCTACTTCTTCCCTTTTCTTCAACTCTTTAAGTTAACACTGCTCTCTCTTAATTTCCTTCTCCAATGCACACATGTTCCATGGGAAATCACGCAGAGGATCGGACATAGAAAAATAAATATCTTCCATGCAAATTCCGTCACGTGTACCGCTTCGAAGAACTCAGTTTTTGCAGTAAATTATAATACATGATGTAAAAATGACAACATAACATGATCATGACATGACAATCCAGATCTCAAAATTAGAATTTACGAAAATTAATAGATGGAATGCAAGAACAGGTGAATCTTTCAATTACAATAAAACGATACAGTCAACAGAATAACCAAAAGTCTGTGTTCATGGCATCAACAATGTCTTTTATGAGTATATATGGACCGTTTCATCATTATTGCATAAAACTCTTCCTTGACTGTTCACCTGTTTTACCTACTCATGTAAGCTTTAGCCATCAATGATTAAGCCCTGTCCTCTTAGACTTATAGACTCACGGATTTTCGTTGAAAATAAGTTCAATTTAAGAAAACGGAGCCTTAGTTTGGATCCCTATGGAGGAACTCCAATTTCATTGCACCTTTAGGCTCTAGGATGAACTACCAATTAAGCAACCTCCTACACACATTAGTTTGGTCTACAGTAACGCTTTGCTGTTTCTTATATTTTAAGTATGAAGTCTTCTGGTTAAGGTTAATAAACTTGAACCAAATGGTTGAGGGATCGTCCTGACTAACATCTCATTGGTGAATAGCTTGCTCTGGCATTAATTCCACCTACCAATAACTGCAAACAAAGGACGATTTTCCTTAATTAGCAACTCAAGTTCTATCCCAAAAAGTCCCTTTCTACTTGAGATTTTGATGAAAGTTCTCTGATTTTGATATGGTGATACTATGACACCTAGCTACCTAATTTAAGAATCAATTGTAACTGGGTCCACAAGTTAACTAAACTTCTCAACTGTATAACTGCTGAAAGCTAGCTTCAGAACCATCTGAAAAGGTTACTTTAGTTTCTTTAGCTTAACACCAAAAGGGACACCTACCTGCCAAACTAAGTATTTCAAAAAAAAAAAAAAAAATATCCTTCCCTTATGTTTGCTTATTGTGTATACTTTAATTCTATCATTTTCTGCTATCCAATAGATACACCAGCATCTTGACTTTTCAGAGTATAAAATCTGAAAAAAATAAAGAAAATATGGTTGAAATGGAATGTAAAAAATGGTGCTTTTGAGTACAACACAATTCTTGAACTTGTGGGTATATTAGGTAGAAGACAAAGATGCAAGATGTCAACTGTCGGCATAGCTACATTCCTTCAAATGGATTTTTATACTAACCATGATGTAATACAACACCTTTGCATTCTCTTAGTGAAAGCCTTATGATGCATTTAGAATAGGGATAACATATTTTATCTAACAGGCTCAACAACTATTACAGTCATGAAATATGCATCCAAAAAAGTTCACTGGAGAGTGATATTTGCAAAATAAACACATGCCTTATTTACAATAGGGTGCCTTTCAAACAACATATAACTCCCACTATCAACCCAAAGAAACAATATTTTAATCTAATGGGGTTTCATTACCTATTTTGAAGTTTTAAACTGGATATCAAAAGTATAACTGAAGGTGATATCATATATTAACAAAGATAGGAACTTGCCACCATCAACAAGTAGTTTTCAACAATATGTAGCTCCCACTTTGAGAAATCCAATATGACAATAAACGTAGAGTTGAAGAAAACAATTTTCAAGGAAAAACATATCAAGAGCTAGACGAACAAAATGCACTTGACATTTCTTTCGGCTAAAGTGTTGATTGACAAAATAACTCACAAGTCTAAGTGGATTGTAAAAATAGTCTTATTAAGATTTGATGACCGACAACCCATGTCACATAACAACCCTCTCCAATAAAACCACGGAGAAAAAAGGGGCTAGAGTCTTGAAGACTACGCAAGTTCAGCAACAAAGGCCACTTATAATATGACACAACAATCACACTCAATTCACAATGCTAAAGAGTTCAACTTGTCAAAATCACTGGAACAGTTTAATCCACATAGCAATAAATCATTATATAATGTTTATTGTGTATCCGCAAAAGCATATCCAAATATCTTTTGTCCCTCACAATATCTTTTATAAGTCAAAATTCAATGATACCAACAGCCAAAATTGAAAAACTTAGTGACACACAGGAACTGTATATTTGGTTGTTGGTGATTTACAAGGGTAGGAAGTTCACTATATTGCTTGACAAGTTTCATTGTTTTATCAGCTTAATCAGCCATGTGCTTGATTAGGCTCTCTTGGCTTCCCAGTATTTTGTGATCTAACATGGTTCAAAATGAAAACATTTCTTTTGGTCATACATGTCTTAAAATCCAACCATGTGAATATACTGCTCTTTCTCACTTATGAAAGATAATTTAAAGCAAGAAGGTTTGTTAGACAAGGGAACTAAATAATATATATATATATATATATATATATATATATATATATATATATATATATATATATATATATATATATATACAAGCAGCCAGTCCATTTCTTCTCTATGTACTATCTAATCCACAAAATAGTCTATGATGGTTGGAGTGGAGAAAGAAGAAAGAAATCAGAGAAAAGAAGTGGACAAAGGGTGGGCAGATCCTTCTTTTTTAGTTTGAATTCAAATAGGAGGCAAGGAGAAAATCTAAGGAAATCAATGCTACTTATTGAATTTAACAGTGAATACATTGTGAAATTTAAAATTATAATATCTTTTTTAACCTTTTATAAGTTGTAAAAGGTTGAACATTTAAAGCTTTATGATTATGAAAAAGGTTGAACATTTAAAGCTTTGCGATTATGAAACTAAGTCCAAATTATTAACAAGGGGTATATCCCCTCTTTGCTTATACTAACTCCCAACATCATAGTTCACCCCATTATCTACCTTTCCCTCAAAAAACACCGCAAAATAAGAATTAAGAAGCACAATATAATAAGCATCAGCATCACCAGATGAGTAGGGTCGACACCACAACTCTATAACAAAAACGTCAAGAGAACAATTATAGAAGTTGGATCAAGCAAATGAGTTAGTCAAAAAGCAGG
>CAOJBI011055727.1:0-10335 GCA_948277035.1 Euphorbia corollata | reverse complement strand
CACTGCCTAACCAATTTATTGTTTCAAAATTTAATACTATTATATAGACAGAATCTTTCTTAAATTTTAATACTTTTATTGTACTCACAACTAATACAGATAATCTTAAACAATCGCTCTTAAAATAATAATAATATAAATAAGGCATAAATTCACTCAGCACAACACAATAATTGAGATTAAATATCATAATTCAGTTTTATCTCTTAAAAAATTCCAAACTGGGGCCATTATATTTTGCTTCCAATTTAGTAAGAATTATTATTAGGCGTTTATGCAATTTCTTGAGTATCATCAAATCAACCGCATCAAATCAGGTTGAAAAGGGTGACTGGGATTCCTCAAATTCCATAGAAATCTGCCCTGATCGTGACGAAAATTCCCAAAAGAATTCACATAGGGCGAGTAAAAAAAATTTAAATATGGCATGAAGGATGAGAATGAAATAACTCTCCTCACCTAAAAAATTCTTGAACTCT
Source organism: Euphorbia corollata (assembly GCA_948277035.1). NCBI lineage: Eukaryota > Viridiplantae > Streptophyta > Magnoliopsida > Malpighiales > Euphorbiaceae > Euphorbia > Euphorbia corollata. The sequence continues at coordinate 9,856 of CAOJBI011055727.1, read as the reverse complement.
AAATTATTTTTAATTTATAAAAACACAGACAAATGTGCAGGTAGAGCAGCCGGCAACCTCTTTCAATAAACACGAACATTTGAAACTCGGTATTTTAAAAAACGCTCATCGTCAAGAGGGAATTAGATGGATTTACATATAAATAATGACATTAATAAGTATTTTAATATTAATTATATTAAGTTTTCTAAAGTAAATTATGATTGTTTATACATATACAATAAAAAATAAATTTTTTTTATTAATATTTCGAGTTATTAAAATCCCATCTAATCACCGATTTATAAAATATAACCATCCTTTAGAGCCGATTTACCCGCTTAGTCGGTCAATCCGTCTAAAGACCGTTCAACTAGGAAAAATCATGACGATGTTCTTGAAAATCCCTTTTAGAACACCATTTGACTTTATAAAAATCATTTAGAAAAACAAGCAATATTCAAACTATAATAATTTTAATTTACATTTTTATATTAATATCTAGCACAAAATAGCATTTGAAATTATAAAATTTGATTTACCTTTTCTTTTTTTTATTAATTTACATTCTTTTCATGAAATGGATTCCCGACGGAGAAAACAAATTTTCCATGAACCTTTTAACAGGTTCATGCTAAACCTTTCCGGCCAACAAACCCTTTACCACCCTCATATCAAACCAATTTAACATAACAAGGGATATGAGTGGTATAAACTTGTAACATTCGATCCCGAACTGAATGAAAAATAAGTTGAAAACGAGCAAGGTGTTTTACAACCGAAAAACCATGCCTCTTGCATTTGCAGAAACAAGCTAGTCACAAAATGGCAAGCAAATTACACACTGTTAAGCATCCATAGTTTTTCTTTATCAACAAAAAGGAAAAAAAATGTAATTAAACTACACTAATTGCTGCTTAGTGGCTTCCATTCTCTCCAACAAACCAGCAATCTCAGCTTGCATTCTTAGCTTCATGTTGTAGTAATCGCAATGCGAGTTTTCCAAAACCTTGAGTTCTTCAAGTTTCTTTCTCCTCCTTTCTTCGGTTTCTTGCAAACAAAGTTTCGCCAGCTTTCCCGCATATTCTTCCTCCAACTTCTCTGACTTGGCTCGAATCATCCTTCGATACCCTTCTGCTTCTCTCCTTGCTTCATCTGCCTTGCTCTGAAACATTCTTGCTTCGGCCTCTTTAATACGAACAACACTCTCCAGGCTGTCAAGGGTGTCTTTCTTTGACAGCTTTCCGAACTCAAACTCATCGTCCATCTTTATGTTGCTAAGAAGGGCAGCTTTTAGGTCGTTTCGTTGGAGATCGTTGGAGAGCGGGTCATGGCGTCCACTCGAAGAGCTTATATTGTAGATAGAATATTTCGGCTTCTGAAGAGTAGCTTCAGTAGGCATCAGTTCTTTTGCTGATACAGTACAAGATGGAATATCTGGAGTACTTTCTGGACCTAAAACGAACCGAAAAATAAGAACCAAATGAGCATATATGATCTACAGTCTACAGCTGAACAATTTGGGAAATACATTCTAAAGAAATGATCTTTTTATGATTTTCAGCACTCAAAATTGGACAACCAACACTTTGCAAGCTCACATTTGTTTCACACTTTGTAATCAAAGTATACGCCCTATTTGAAGTAGATTTCATAGCATCATTCACCGTGGTAATGTAACTCCCATTTGTCTCGATTCTATAATCCATGAAGCAAAGTCCTTCCAATTGACTCAGTTACATTCAAGGCCACACAAAAAAAAGCCCATTTCTATCTAAGAAAACAAACCTTGACTGAACTGAACATGAAAAAAAAATCAAGTAACAAGCACATCTTCATCAGAAGAAGCGCAACAAAAACCAGAAACAGATATGTTAAGGGCCTGTTTGGAATTGCTATCACAGCTATTGTCTAGAAAAGCTCAACTCACAAACTTTTCATGGACAAAAGATTTTGACTCTTGATACTAATTAATTAGGATCTGTTTGCTATTAAATTTTGGAACTTTTCAAGAAAACAGCCTAAGAAAGCTTGAAAATGGAGCTTTCAGGACAGCGGCCTAGGAAACCAATCACAAACTAGCCTTTAAGTATCCAATTCAGAGATCCTTAGTTTCACAAACAAGTCATCTTCACAACAATATCCACTATAACACAATCAATTATGAAGCAATTGAAGCAAACAGTACGAAAGAAAACACATACAATTCGTAAAAAATCGCAGCAAGAGGTTAGATACTTACAATCAAAGAACTGAATAATGATGTTGCAGGCATCTGAAGGAGACATAGCTTTGATTTTAAGCTTGCTAAGCAACTCCTCAGACTTAACAAGCAATTGCTTCCCTTTATAATCCTCACTTCCTCTAAAAATCTTCCTTACACAGTCAAGTTCCCTAATAAGTGTCTCCAAACCCCAATCTTTAGCACAGTAAACAAACACATCCTTAACAAATCCAAACATTTCAGATGCATGATTACATCCAATGCAATGAAACTGCATCTCAGTAGTCCCTTTCGGCCCTTTTAAACTCGGACCAGATCGAATCAAATTCTTCTGAATGCCACAATCAGCATGACACCAATGAGAACAAACATCACAACCAACCCAACTGCAAGTATTGCTAGCACAATCAAATTTCATACAAACTGGACACATACAAGAACTACAAAACCCTTTGTTTGCTGAGCAAAAATTGCAGTCACAGTCATCTACTGGTAATATGCTCTTGCAATTCACATTCCTACACCTCATATTCAAGTAAATCTCAATTAATTCATTAGGAGGAAGTTTAACTTTCCCTGATATGAAAGTATCGAGCCCCATTTTGGTTGCTACAAAGAGCTCTAACAGATCCTTTTGGCATTTGGATAAAGCCTCCTTGGTAAGATCAGATCTTCTGGCTAGTCTGTTTTGAAGGGTTGATAATTCTGAACTTTTCTCAGGCATTAGAATTACATTCTTTAAGTACTCTTTGATTGATTCTAGTGTTTCTTCTGATAGCTCTTGAACTATCTGAGCAACAACAGGAATTGACTCTGAGACAATCTCCCGGAGAATTCGCTCTGGCTGGGAGACTTTTCTTGATCTGAAATTGTCGGAATTTCGCCTTGAATCGCCTGATTGAGCATCCAAACGCGGCCTAGCAGGCAATTCAGATGGGAAAAACGAAATATTGTCAGAACCAGTAGGCATATAAAGACTATTCTTACATGATTCCTTATCGTTTAGACGCTGCTGCAACATAGAAAAACCTCCATTAACAACACCATTGTTGTTCAAAGCAACAAGGCCATCCCCAATTGGTCTGAATCTGCTGTGAACAGATCCATTAGTACCTTCACCTCCACACCAAATCTGATCATCTCTCCCAACAGAGTAATTCTCAGTTGAATTACGGGTGAGAGAGCAAGAGGGATTGTGCGAAAACTGGTGAGAACAAGAGTAAGAAAGAGAAGCAGCAGTGAAATCATTAGAACAAGTAGTCTGCGTGTTGTTATTCGAAGGCGCCTGGCCTAAACACTGAAAGCTCCGATTAGGGTTTGGCTTAATCACAGGATCCACATTCTGTAAGGCGTTTGAAGCTGTTAAAGAGAGAGAGACATCGGGCAAAGCAAGTGAAAGGCTTAAAGTTTCGAGCTTTTGTTTCTTCTCTCTTGCCCTTTCAGCGTCGTCTTCTTCGGGGATTTCCCTTTTGGAAGAGGAATTCGATTTGGTGTCGCTGAGATTCATGAAATCTCTCTCGACCCATTTTTCGTCTTGATTCGAATTCTCTGAAATTAGAAGCTCTTTGCCCTTCTGAACGAAATTGAATTTAGGGTTTTCGCAGAGGTAGCTGAGAGTAAGTTCTTGAGGTTTGGAAGCAAAGCCATCGAGACCCATCTTTGAGTCCCTGAGAAAATCGATCCCTTTTGATCCTCGTGGGTTATTCTGCGAGCTCTCAGCGTCAAACATGGCCGGCTGAAAGAAGCAGAGAAAGAAGAGAGATGAAGAAGAAATAAAGAAGGGCAAAAGGGGGAAATGAGGAGGAATGAAAGAGGGTGTTGAAAAATGGGTAGAACAACGGCTGGAATTTCAAAGCATGTACACCACTGACAATAACGGCGACCACTTTTCCTTGTTTCTTCGTTGGTCAAATCTATAATTGCCACTCAAATTTCATACAAAAAATCACGTTTCGCACTCAACTGTATAGTTTACTTTAACGTTGATAAAATTAGTGTTTTTTTTATCAAAACAGAAGGAGACCTAGAAACTAGGTCAAGATAAAACGAGGAAAAGAAACACTCTTCACATCTTCAAAGAGCACATCAGCTAAACCCGGGCAAGGGACATCAAAAATCTGCAGCCCTAAAGGAAACGAAGCCGCTAAGGATACCATACGATCCGCACATCTATTAGCCTCACGATAGTCATGATAAAGAGAAACTTCCCACTCCCTAGCCAAGAGAGCTTTAATCTCTTCAACAAGAGTTTGATAATCAGTCACCTCCATGCTAGAGGAAACAATAGCATTATATGCAAACAAACTATCTGTTTCCATAACAATCTTCCGGTAACCAGCACCCCACGCACACCGTAACCCATCCATAATGCCCCATAATTTAGCTTTACCTATAGAACACGAGCCAATGTTCCTCGTAAAACCCAAAACCCATCTGCCACAACAATCACATATCAAACCCCCAGCTGAAGCTACACACCCAATTCCTCGAACCGACAAATCCGAATTGATTTTAACCCATTCAGCATTAGGAGGAGTCCACTCCACCAACATCCAGGCCCGCCACTGCTTAAGTCTCCCATGATCTTTCCTCCACGCTTCAGAAACAAACGTCGCAAAGCCCACGATTCCAGCAGCAGCAGAATCACATCTATCGCTCACTTGATTAAAAACCCAATTATTCCTCCCCTTCCAAATAAACCAGCAGCCAATTCCAAAAACAGTGCCCCAATCTTCAAATCCGAAGCACTTCGCCTGCCATAAGTTGGACCGAAACCAAGTCCTTAGATCCCCTTCAATAAAATTACTCAAATTCTGAATACCCACCACATTTATCCAAATAGATCTAGCAAAGGGGCAATCTCTTAGAGCGTGTAAAATACTCTCCATTTCCCAACCGCATCTAGGACAAGCTTCATAGTCCGTCAGATGACGTCTCGCTCTCTCCACATTTGTGAGCAACTTGTCCTTCAAACAAAGCCAAATAAATGACTTAATCATCTCCGGACCTTGCCAACCCCAAACAACTTTCCAAATAGCTTGATAATTATCTCCGCAAGGCTTACAAATAAGATTATAGGCAAATTTAACACTAAACCTACCATTGGAGTTACCATTCCAGAAATAAACATCCCCATTCGGACCCTCAATCTCAGTGTGGATGGTTGCAATTTGAAAAAGACACGATGGAGAAAGCTTCACCTGAAACCGTTCCCAATCCCATCTACCATCGCTGAGCACCATATCTTTAACACAAATCCCTAACTCACATATTGATAAAGGGCAAGAAGCCAACAGTTGTAGCGGGTCCAAATCTCCAATCCAAGAATCAGTCCAAAACTTGATTGAGTCCTCCCTTTTAACAGCCCATTTCAAGCCCAAAAGTACATCATCCTTAGCTCCCACCATCACCCTCCAAAGGACCGAAACCCTCTGCCCATTTCGGATTGAAGCACGCAGAAAATCCATACATTTATATTTACTCAGTAACACTTGCGCCCACAGCTTATCTTTGTTAGCAACTAACATAAATCCCAGCTTCATTAAGAAAGCAGTATTTATCAAGTGAGGCTTCCGAATCCCAAGCCCACTATCATACAATGGCTTACAAATATCCTCCCAATTAACTAAATGAACCTTCCTAGAATCAATAGTTAAACCCCAGATAAAATTGCGAACCAAGCATTCAATCTTCCCACATACTACTTCAGGAAGTTTAGTAGTACGCATAGTGAAATAAGGAATAGCACTGAGAACTGACTTAGCTAAAGTAATCCGACCAGAGAGCGATAGATGTTTAGTACTAAAATCACTGAGTTTCCCTCTGATTCAATCTAACAGCGGCTCATGGACTCTACTATCTAACCTATCACCCGTCATAGACACACCAAGGAAAGTACCCTTAGAATCTGAAATTTTAAACCCCATCAAATCTGCAATTCTTCTAGCCTCACTCCTAGCCATATTTTTCGAGCTGGACTTTGAAGAACTCACATTCTGTCCAGAAAATTCATAAAAATACTCTAGGATTTGGATAATATTCCTCCCTTGATTTTCATCAGCTTGATCGAAGAGTAATAAATCATTTGCGAAAAACAGGTGTGTCAGACCTGGAACTTCCTTAGCCAAATAAATCGGCTTCCACTTACCCAACTTCTTGGCCCTAACTATCCCATTAGCTAATCTTTCCATACACAACACAAACAGATACGGAGAGATAGGATCACCTTGACGTAAACCTCTCTAAGGTTTAAAATTCTCAGTTAAAGAACCATTCCAAAGGACGTGCATAGAAGAGCTAGAAATGGAAGCCATAATAGCCTTAATAAAGTTATTAGGAAAACCAACATCCTGTAGAGTATCCTCCACAAAATCCCATCGAACTCGATCATAAGCTTTTTCAAGATCGATTTTCAATGACATCCATTTCACTTTTCCTTTCTTCCCCTTCATAGAGTGCATCACTTCCTGAGCAATAAGGATTATCTCAGTAATCTGTCTACCAGGAACAAAGCTAGCCTGATTAGGAAGAACAATATCCGATATCACTTTTTAAAGCCTATTAGCTAAAACTTTAGTCACAAATTTATATAAAATAGTGCACAAACTAATAGGTCTGAAATCGGAGAAGGTCTGGGGGTTAGCTTTCTTAGGTATAAGCACCAATAAAGTCCTATTAGCATTCTCAGCAACTGAATTACCTTGAAAGATATGACAAACAAACTCATAAACTTGAATTCCAACCTCACCCCAAAATTTCTGGTAAAAACCCGCCTGAAAACCATCAACAACAGGCGCTTTCCAAGGCTTCATGTAAAAAAGAGCCCTTTTAACCTCGTCCTTCGAAACAACTGCTCCTAACCCCTCTTTAGCTTGAACACCGAGACAAGGAAATCCCCCTATAAAGTGTCGCCCCTCCCCTTTCGGTTCTGAATCCATATATAGCTGCTTAAAAAAATGAACTGCCTCAGCCTTAGTTCTAAGAACATCAGTACACCATTCACCATCTAGTAAAAGAATTCCCGTAATCTTATTACTCCTTCTACGCAAAACAACATAATTATGAAAGAAGCTAGTGTTTCTATCCCCTAATTACACCCATTCACGCCTTGACTTCTGAAACCAAAAGGATTCCTCCAAATGAAACACTCTTTCAAGCTCAATTAAAAGCTCCTTTTCCAAATTAGCTAAGTAATCAAAGTGTTTCTTCCCCAAAGCTAATTGGATCCTTCTGATCCTCTCCATAAGAGCTCTTTTCTTATGGAAGATATTCCCAAAAATCTTTCTATTCCATTCAGCCAAAGTCTGAGCCATATAGTCAAGATTATCCAAAATAGGCACCGAACGGTTCCAAGCAGCAACAACTGTTGATTCCATTCTTCCCATATCATGTGTAAACTTAAAAAGGTATTATATAGTTTCATTCAATTTTATAAAAAGGTCTGAAGAATTTTACTTTGTAAAAGAAGATCTGTGGTCTTAAAATTTTTATAAAAAATGGTCTATGGTTCTGTGAGCGGGCGGTCCTTTTCGAAGAACTAACTGTCGAAAAAGTAGTGTTTTGTAGAACGGGGTCGAACTGCGCAAGGCACGAATTCGCCCGGGTTTTGGTTTTGAAAATAAGAGTCTTGCGCTCTCTGAGGATAAATTTATTTAAGAAAAACCATTTTTAATTTGATTTAATAAAACGAGGTTAATACCCCATTTTACGAAAAAAAGAGTCGCCACCTGGTTCAGCTCCACCGGGAATTGTGGTATACTGATTCATAGTAGGATTTTTATACCTGACAAGATGAGATTCTGAGTTCGGATATAATAATTACTAATTTATTCAAAAATCGAGAATTATGGTTTTATGATAATTTCGGCATTACGACGGCTTAATAAAATAATAAAATTGAGCCGTAATTTCGGCAGAGTAACGACGCTACTTGGGTTTTCCCATAGTAATCCGGGTAGAGTTTCCCCTTATTTCGGGAACCCGGTCTTCACCTGCAAGCTCATTTGCACATATTAATGAATTTTATTGGAAAATAATGTAGTAAAGCAGCTCCAGTGGCTCTTTACTCAAGCATGTATTGATAATCGTAATGAAAATGAAAATAAAAGATTTAAGGCTTAGAGCCAATACCCTCAGTTACCTTTTCGCTATTCCAGGATGACGTGAGAGTCGGTGCGGGCCTGAATTTGTCATTGTTTTGATGAAAACTTAGACAAAAATAGGAAATAAAAGTGATGGAAGTGATTTGGCGGCGTTTCGACTCGAGTTATGGCTATAATCACGAGTAAAACTGATTTGAGACGAGTTTTATCGAGTTTAAGTCGAGAATTTCCGTGGGAAACTTGACTTAAATCGAAGCTCGAGAGATTTTTTTATGAGAGTTTTGAGTTTGGTAGAGTTTCGTCGTGTTTAAAGGCACGAACGGACGGGTTTTTCTCTGGAGAAAACCGGAAATCCGAACTTGTTAATGAGGGAGCCCCGGGGCCATTTACCTAGGTAAATAGCCGCGGGGCTATTTTCCTATCTGACACAAATCTCCAGAAAATCCGGGAAGCTAGGGTCTAGGCCCTAAAATAGGCAAATAGTCGCGGGGCTAATTACCTATGTTGACCAAAACTTTGACTTTTTCCGGTTTTGGTCCGAATTGGTAAACCGGACTTTCCCTGGAATGTGGATTTTTGAAATTTTGATTTTTGAATTGAAAATACGATGAATCGGCTCCGTATGGCTCGCGTCGAATCCGGATCTCGAAGTAGGTAAATTTCCTCATCGGGTGCGAGTGGACCGTGTTAACAGGTTCCAGAATAATGATGTTACATTAAATATTTTGAGAAATTCAACATTCTAACAACTTAACATTATTATTTAAAAATTATACGTCAAGTTTTGAGTAATTTTCAGAGATTTTTTTTTTATGATTTTTTAAAGTTTGTTATCATATTTTATTAAGAAAAATGCTTGCACTATTTAAAAAATTTCAAAATTTAACAATGATGTGTATTGTATATTTATAAACCATGTCACAAAAAATTCAGATAAAAATGAATAAGATTACCATTTTTTGTGACATAATTTAATATTGATAATATTGTATTTGCAAATTTGTTAGAACCACAAACCCCTTTTTGCGGCAAAAAATTGCTCATACCCTTTTTTGAAAATGAGTAAAATCACAAGGTATTTTTTTAAGTTTGTCCAACTATTAATTGAAAAGAGGAAATTCAAAAATATAACATGTTTAAAAAAACAAACTAATCAAAAAATGTTTGATGATATTGAGAGATAAAGTATATCAATTTGTCAATTTGAAAAAGTACATTGTAATACTTGAAATTTTATAATGAAAATGCATTACTTTTCATTCCTAGGGCGATATATATATATATTACTTTCTTTATATAAATCATTGATGCCCATGATTTTTGTAATTTTAATGCACGGCAAGTGTTTGATTAGGGGAGAGCAAAAAACCTAAGGAACCGAACCGAACCTGAGAACCGGACCGAACCGGATCGGACCGAATTAGTTAGGTTCGGTTCTAGGTTCCAACTTTTCTCTAGTTTGGTGTTAGGTTCGGTTCTCGGTTCTTGGATGAAAAAATCGAAAGAACCGAGAACCGAACCTAAATTACACAACACAAATATCAAACACTTG